>OZ025210.1:2485546-2725546 GCA_964019055.1 Anthopleura xanthogrammica | reverse complement strand
TGATGAGAATGGTTCGTATTCGAAGTCGCCGATGTCGAGCCATCATGAACATACCACCAGTGTCGCTACTACGGCTTACGGAGAGTCTTTAGACAATGACATACATGAAGGCCGCCATGTTGGATGGTAGACAATAACTGTAGAATATCTTCTTGCCCTCCAGCAGAGTGGCCATCATGTGCATCAATAAGAAAAAGAAAGACATAGCTCTCAAGAGATTGGTACGTCGTACTAAAATATGAAAACACTTCGAACAAAGGAGAGGTGTTTTGATTAAAGCGAGCGTTACGCCCTTAGTTAAACTAAACTAACGTCACATTAGGTGTATTAGAAATCGTTAAATACGATCATTAAAGAGAAGGACGCATCATAAGGGAAGCTAAGGAAGATAGGAGATCTTGGGGATCTCACGTAGAAAAATATCCCGACTTTATCATACTTAAGAATTCCTATACTTTTGTAAATGACTTTTGCATCCGTTTTAGAAAATGCATAAAAAATGCTACAGGGATAGTCAACACTTTAGACACTGTACATAACATAGCATGAGTCCAATGTTGTAGACAACCAAAGGAAACAGAAAAAGTTATTCTAGATTAATAAAACACTTTAAAAAACGCCATGCATCAGATATATACCGAAAAATGATACATCCATAGGCTATAATCCATTGTCATCAACCGGGGAGGGGAGAGGCGTTTTTCCTTTTTGCATAATACTATACCTTGGTACTTTTTCACTATTTTCTTCATCCGATCCATCTCGTGTTTACTTTTCTAATGGCATGGTTATTTGGCCTTACTTTTTGACCCCAAATAACACGGGTATATTTTTTCCAATATGGATGTACTATAGGCCATGGTTTTCATCAATTTTGGCCTTTTTCAGAATGGTTTTTTTTTTAAAACGCATCGGCTACAGATCATGGTTTTGATCAATTTTGACCTTTTTCAGAATGGATGGTTTTTACATAAAAAACGCATGGACTATAGCCCATGGTTTTCATCGATTTTGGGTGATTTTCACATTTTTTTCAAAATTATGAATTATTCAAAAACCTTCAAAAATGGGTGTTTTTGGCCAAAAAGCATGAACTATAGCCCATGGTTTTCATCGATTTTGACCGATTTTCACACCTTTTTCAAAATTATGCATTATTCAAAAACCTTCAAAAATGGGTGTTTTTGGCCAAAAAGCATGGACTATAGCCCATGGTTTTCATCGATTTTGACCGATTTTCACACCTTTTTCAAAATTATGCATTATTCAAAAACCTTCAAAAATGGGTGTTTTTGGCCAAAAAGCATGGACTATAGCCCATGGTTTTCATCGATTTTGGGTGATTTTCACACCTTTTTCAAAATTATGAATTATTCAAAAACCTTCAAAAATGGGTGTTTTTGGCCAAAAAGCATGGAAAATAGCCCATGGTTTTCATCGATTTTGGGTGATTTTCACACCTTTTTCAAAATTATGCATTATTCAAAAACCTTCAAAAATGGGTGTTTTTGGCCAAAAAGCATGGACTATAGCCCATGGTTTTCATCGATTTTGACCGATTTTGACACCTTTTTCAAAATTATGAATTATTCAAAAACCTTCAAAAATGGGTGTTTTTGGCCAAAAAGCATGGACTATAGCCCATGGTTTTCATCGATTTTGGGTGATTTTCACATCTTTTTCAAAATTATGAATTATTCAAAAACCTTCAAAAATGGGTGTTTTTGGCCAAAAAGCATGGACTATAGCCCATGGTTTTCATCGATTTTGACCGATTTTGACACCTTTTTCAAAATTATGCATTATTCAAACACCTTCAAAAATGGGTGTTTTTGGCCAAAAAGCATGGACTATAGCCCATGGTTTTCATCGATTTTGGGTGATTTTCACACCTTTTTCAAAATTATGAATTATTCAAAAACCTTCAAAAATGGGTGTTTTTGGCCAAAAAGCATGGACTATAGCCCATGGTTTTGATCGATTTTGACCGATTTTCACACCTTTTTTAAAATTATGAATTATTCAAAAACCTTCAAAAATGGGTGTTTTTGGCCAAAAAGCATGGACTATAGCCCATGGTTTTCATCGATTTTGGGTGATTTTCACACCTTTTTCAAAATTATGAATTATTCGAAAACCTTCAAAAATGGGTGTTTTTGGCCAAAAAGCATGGACTATAGCCCATGGTTTTGATCGATTTTGACCGATTTTCACACCTTTTTTAAAATTATGAATTATTCAAAAACCTTCAAAAATGGGTGTTTTTGGCCAAAAAGCATGGACTATAGCCCATGGTTTTCATCGATTTTGGGTGATTTTCACATCTTTTTCAAAATTATGAATTATTCAAAAACCTTCAAAAATGGGTGTTTTTGGCCAAAAAGCATGGACTATAGCCCATGGTTTTGATCGATTTTGACCGATTTTCACACCCTTTTCAAAATTATGAATTATTCAAAAACCTTAGAAAAATGGGTGTTTTTGGCCAAAAAGCATGGACTATAGCCCATGGTTTTCATCGATTTTGACCGATTTTCACACCTTTTTCAAAATTATGCATTATTCAAAAACCTTCAAAAATGGGTGTTTTTGGCCAAAAAGCATGGACTATAGCCCATGGTTTTGATCGATTTTGGGTGATTTTCACATCTTTTTCAAAATTATGAATTATTCAAAAACCTTCAAAAATGGGTGTTTTTGGCCAAAAAGCATGGACTATAGCCCATGGTTTTGATCGATTTTGACCGATTTTCACACCTTTTTCAAAATTATGAATTATTCAAAAACCTTAGAAAAATGGGTGTTTTTGGCCAAAAAGCATGGACTATAGCCCATGGTTTTCATCGATTTTGACCGATTTTCACACCTTTTTCAAAATTATGCATTATTCAAAAACCTTCAAAAATGGGTGTTTTTGGCCAAAAAGCATGGACTATAGCCCATGGTTTTCATCGATTTTGGGTGATTTTCACACCTTTTTCAAAATTATGAATTATTCAAAAACCTTCAAAAATGGGTGTTTTTGGCCAAAAAGCATGGACTATAGCCCATGGTTTTCATCGATTTTGACCGATTTTGACACCTTTTTCAAAATTATGAATTATTCAAAAACCTTCAAAAATGGGTGTTTTTGGCCAAAAAGCATGGACTATAGCCCATGGTTTTCATCGATTTTGGGTGATTTTCACATCTTTTTCAAAATTATGAATTATTCAAAAACCTTCAAAAATGGGTGTTTTTGGCCAAAAAGCATGGACTATAGCCCATGGTTTTCATCGATTTTGACCGATTTTGACACCTTTTTCAAAATTATGAATTATTCAAAAACCTTCAAAAATGGGTGTTTTTGGCCAAAAAGCATGGACTATAGCCCATGGTTTTCATCGATTTTGACCGATTTTCACACCTTTTTTAAAATTATGCATTATTCAAAAACCTTCAAAAATGGGTGTTTTTGGCCAAAAAGCATGGACTATAGCCCATGGTTTTCATCGATTTTGGGTGATTTTCACACCTTTTTCAAAATTATGAATTATTCAAAAACCTTCAAAAATGGGTGTTTTTGGCCAAAAAGCATGGACTATAGCCCATGGTTTTCATCGATTTTGACCGATTTTGACACCTTTTTCAAAATTATGAATTATTCAAAAACCTTCAAAAATGGGTGTTTTTGGCCAAAAAGCATGGACTATAGCCCATGGTTTTCATCGATTTTGGGTGATTTTCACATCTTTTTCAAAATTATGAATTATTCAAAAACCTTCAAAAATGGGTGTTTTTGGCCAAAAAGCATGGACTATAGCCCATGGTTTTCATCGATTTTGACCGATTTTGACACCTTTTTCAAAATTATGAATTATTCAAAAACCTTCAAAAATGGGTGTTTTTGGCCAAAAAGCATGGACTATAGCCCATGGTTTTCATCGATTTTGACCGATTTTGACACCTTTTTCAAAATTATGCATTATTCAAAAACCTTCAAAAATGGGTGTTTTTGGCCAAAAAGCATGGACTATAGCCCATGGTTTTCATCGATTTTGGGTGATTTTCACACCTTTTTCAAAATTATGAATTATTCAAAAACCTTCAAAAATGGGTGTTTTTGGCCAAAAAGCATGGACTATAGCCCATGGTTTTCATCGATTTTGACCGATTTTCACACCTTTTTTAAAATTATGAATTATTCAAAAACCTTCAAAAATGGGTGTTTTTGGCCAAAAAGCATGGACTATAGCCCATGGTTTTCATCGATTTTGGGTGATTTTCACACCTTTTTCAAAATTATGAATTATTCGAAAACCTTCAAAAATGGGTGTTTTTGGCCAAAAAGCATGGACTATAGCCCATGGTTTTGATCGATTTTGACCGATTTTCACACCTTTTTCAAAATTATGAATTATTCAAAAACCTTAGAAAAATGGGTGTTTTTGGCCAAAAAGCATGGACTATAGCCCATGGTTTTCATCGATTTTGACCGATTTTCACACCTTTTTCAAAATTATGAATTATTCAAAAACCTTCAAAAATGGGTGTTTTTGGCCAAAAAGCATGGACTATAGCCCATGGTTTTCATCGATTTTGACCGATTTTCACACCTTTTTCAAAATTATGCATTATTCAAAAACCTTCAAAAATGGGTGTTTTTGGCCAAAAAGCATGGACTATAGCCCATGGTTTTCATCGATTTTGGGTGATTTTCACACCTTTTTTAAAATTATGAATTATTCAAAAACCTTCAAAAATGGGTGTTTTTGGCCAAAAAGCATGGACTATAGCCCATGGTTTTCATCGATTTTGACCGATTTTCACACCTTTTTCAAAATTATGCATTATTCAAAAACCTTCAAAAATGGGTGTTTTTGGCCAAAAAGCATGGACTATAGCCCATGGTTTTCATCGATTTTGACCGATTTTGACACCTTTTTCAAAATTATGAATTATTCAAAAACCTTCAAAAATGGGTGTTTTTGGCCAAAAAGCATGGACTATAGCCCATGGTTTTCATCGATTTTGGGTGATTTTCACATCTTTTTCAAAATTATGAATTATTCAAAAACCTTCAAAAATGGGTGTTTTTGGCCAAAAAGCATGGACTATAGCCCATGGTTTTCATCGATTTTGACCGATTTTGACACCTTTTTCAAAATTATGAATTATTCAAAAACCTTCAAAAATGGGTGTTTTTGGCCAAAAAGCATGGACTATAGCCCATGGTTTTCATCGATTTTGACCGATTTTGACACCTTTTTCAAAATTATGCATTATTCAAAAACCTTCAAAAATGGGTGTTTTTGGCCAAAAAGCATGGACTATAGCCCATGGTTTTCATCGATTTTGGGTGATTTTCACACCTTTTTCAAAATTATGAATTATTCAAAAACCTTCAAAAATGGGTGTTTTTGGCCAAAAAGCATGGACTATAGCCCATGGTTTTCATCGATTTTGACCGATTTTCACACCTTTTTTAAAATTATGAATTATTCAAAAACCTTCAAAAATGGGTGTTTTTGGCCAAAAAGCATGGACTATAGCCCATGGTTTTCATCGATTTTGGGTGATTTTCACACCTTTTTCAAAATTATGAATTATTCGAAAACCTTCAAAAATGGGTGTTTTTGGCCAAAAAGCATGGACTATAGCCCATGGTTTTGATCGATTTTGACCGATTTTCACACCTTTTTCAAAATTATGAATTATTCAAAAACCTTAGAAAAATGGGTGTTTTTGGCCAAAAAGCATGGACTATAGCCCATGGTTTTCATCGATTTTGACCGATTTTGACACCTTTTTGAAAATTATGAATTATTCAAAAACCTTCAAAAATGGGTGTTTTTGGCCAAAAAGCATGGACTATAGCCCATGGTTTTCATCGATTTTGACCGATTTTCACACCTTTTTCAAAATTATGCATTATTCAAAAACCTTCAAAAATGGGTGTTTTTGGCCAAAAAGCATGGACTATAGCCCATGGTTTTGATCGATTTTGACCGATTTTCACACCTTTTTTAAAATTATGAATTATTCAAAAACCTTCAAAAATGGGTGTTTTTGGCCAAAAAGCATGGACTATAGCCCATGGTTTTCATCGATTTTGGGTGATTTTCACACCTTTTTCAAAATTATGAATTATTCAAAAACCTTCAAAAATGGGTGTTTTTGGCCAAAAAGCATGGACTATAGCCCATGGTTTTCATCGATTTTGGGTGATTTTCACACCTTTTTCAAAATTATGAATTATTCAAAAACCTTCAAAAATGGGTGTTTTTGGCCAAAAAGCATGGACTATAGCCCATGGTTTTCATCGATTTTGGGTGATTTTCACACCTTTTTCAAAATTATGCATTATTCAAAAACCTTCAAAAATGGGTGTTTTTGGCCAAAAAGCATGGACTATAGCCCATGGTTTTGATCGATTTTGACCGATTTTCACACCTTTTTTAAAATTATGAATTATTCAAAAACCTTCAAAAATGGGTATTTTTGGCCAAAAAGCATGGACTATAGCCCATGGTTTTCATCGATTTTGGGTGATTTTCACACCTTTTTCAAAATTATGAATTATTCAAAAACCTTCAAAAATGGGTGTTTTTGGCCAAAAAGCATGGACTATAGCCCATGGTTTTCATCGATTTTGGGTGATTTTCACACCTTTTTCAAAATTATGAATTATTCAAAAACCTTCAAAAATGGGTGTTTTTGGCCAAAAAGCATGGACTATAGCCCATGGTTTTGATCGATTTTGACCGATTTTCACACCTTTTTCAAAATTATGAATTATTCAAAAACCTTCAAAAATGGGTGTTTTTGGCCAAAAAGCATGGACTATAGCCCATGCTTTTGATCGATTTTGACCGATTTTCACACCTTTTTCAAAATTATGAATTATTCAAAAACCTTCAAAAATGGGTGTTTTTGGCCAAAAAGCATGGACTATAGCCCATGGTTTTCATCGATTTTGACCGATTTTCACACCTTTTTCAAAATTATGAATTATTCAAAAACCTTCAAAAATGGGTGTTTTTGGCCAAAAAGCATGGACTATAGCCCATGGTTTTCATCGATTTTGGGTGATTTTCACACCTTTTTCAAAATTATGCATTATTCAAAAACCTTCAAAAATGGGTGTTTTTGGCCAAAAAGCATGGACTATAGCCCATGGTTTTCATCGATTTTGACCGATTTTCACACCTTTTTCAAAATTATGCATTATTCAAAAACCTTCAAAAATGGGTGTTTTTGGCCAAAAAGCATGGACTATAGCCCATGGTTTTGATCGATTTTGACCGATTTTCACACCTTTTTCAAAATTATGAATTATTCAAAAACCTTCAAAAATGGGTGTTTTTGGCCAAAAAGCATGGACTATAGCCCATGGTTTTCATCGATTTTGACCGATTTTCACACCTTTTTCAAAATTATGAATTATTCAAAAACCTTCAAAAATGGGTGTTTTTGGCCAAAAAGCATGGACTATAGCCCATGGTTTTCATCGATTTTGACCGATTTTCACACCTTTTTCAAAATTATGAATTATTCAAAAACCTTCAAAAATGGGTGTTTTTGGCCAAAAAGCATGGACTATAGCCCATGGTTTTCATCGATTTTGACCGATTTTCACACCTTTTTCAAAATTATGCATTATTCAAAAACCTTCAAAAATGGGTGTTTTTGGCCAAAAAGCATGGACTATAGCCCATGGTTTTCATCGATTTTGATCGATTTTCACACCTTTTTTAAAATTATGAATTATTCAAAAACCTTCAAAAATGGGTGTTTTTGGCCAAAAAGCATGGACTATAGCCCATGGTTTTCATCGATTTTGGGTGATTTTCACACCTTTTTCAAAATTATGCATTATTCAAAAACCTTCAAAAATGGGTGTTTTTGGCCAAAAAGCATGGACTATAGCCCATGGTTTTGATCGATTTTGACCGATTTTCACACCTTTTTTAAAATTATGAATTATTCAAAAACCTTCAAAAATGGGTGTTTTTGGCCAAAAAGCATGGACTATAGCCCATGGTTTTGATCGATTTTGACCGATTTTCACACCTTTTTCAAAATTATGAATTATTCAAAAACCTTTAAAAATGGGTGTTTTTGGCCAAAAAGCATGGACTATAGCCCATGGTTTTCATCGATTTTGGGTGATTTTCACACCTTTTTCAAAATTATGCATTATTCAAAAACCTTCAAAAATGGGTGTTTTTGGCCAAAAAGCATGGACTATAGCCCATGGTTTTCATCGATTTTGACCGATTTTCACACCTTTTTCAAAATTATGAATTATTCAAAAACCTTCAAAAATGGGTGTTTTTGGCCAAAAAGCATGGACTATAGCCCATGGTTTTCATCGATTTTGGGTGATTTTCACACCTTTTTCAAAATTATGCATTATTCAAAAACCTTCAAAAATGGGTGTTTTTGGCCAAAAAGCATGGACTATAGCCCATGGTTTTCATCGATTTTGGGTGATTTTCACACCTTTTTCAAAATTATGCATTATTCAAAAACCTTCAAAAATGGGTGTTTTTGGCCAAAAAGCATGGACTATAGCCCATGGTTTTGATCGATTTTGACCGATTTTCACACCTTTTTCAAAATTATGAATTATTCAAAAACCTTCAAAAATGGGTGTTTTTGGCCAAAAAGCATGGACTATAGCCCATGGTTTTCATCGATTTTGGGTGATTTTCACACCTTTTTCAAAATTATGAATTATTCAAAAACCTTCAAAAATGGGTGTTTTTGGCCAAAAAGCATGGACTATAGCCCATGGTTTTCATCGATTTTGACCGATTTTCACACCTTTTTCAAAATTATGCATTATTCAAAAACCTTCAAAAATGGGTGTTTTTGGCCAAAAAGCATGGACTATAGCCCATGGTTTTCATCGATTTTGGGTGATTTTCACACCTTTTTCAAAATTATGAATTATTCAAAAACCTTCAAAAATGGGTGTTTTTGGCCAAAAAGCATGGACTATAGCCCATGGTTTTCATCGATTTTGACCGATTTTGACACCTTTTTCAAAATTATGAATTATTCAAAAACCTTCAAAAATGGGTGTTTTTGGCCAAAAAGCATGGACTATAGCCCATGGGTTTTCATCGATTTTGACCGATTTTCACACCTTTTTTAAAATTATGAATTATTCAAAAACCTTCAAAAATGGGTGTTTTTGGCCAAAAAGCATGGACTATAGCCCATGGTTTTGATCGATTTTGGGTGATTTTCACACCTTTTTCAAAATTATGAATTATTCAAAAACCTTCAAAAATGGGTGTTTTTGGCCAAAAAGCATGGACTATAGCCCATGGTTTTCATCGATTTTGGGTGATTTTCACACCTTTTTCAAAATTATGAATTATTCAAAAACCTTCAAAAATGGGTGTTTTTGGCCAAAAAGCATGGACTATAGCCCATGGTTTTGATCGATTTTGACCGATTTTCACACCTTTTTTAAAATTATGAATTATTCAAAAACCTTCAAAAATGGGTGTTTTTGGCCAAAAAGCATGGACTATAGCCCATGGTTTTCATCGATTTTGACCGATTTTCACACCTTTTTCAAAATTATGAATTATTCAAAAACCTTCAAAAATGGGTGTTTTTGGCCAAAAAGCATGGACTATAGCCCATGGTTTTGATCGATTTTGACCGATTTTCACACCTTTTTTAAAATTATGAATTATTCAAAAACCTTCAAAAATGGGTGTTTTTGGCCAAAAAGCATGGACTATAGCCCATGGTTTTCATCGATTTTGGGTGATTTTCACACCTTTTTCAAAATTATGCATTATTCAAAAACCTTCAAAAATGGGTGTTTTTGGCCAAAAAGCATGGACTATAGCCCATGGTTTTCATTGATTTTGGGTGATTTTCACACCTTTTTCAAAATTATGAATTATTCAAAAACCTTCAAAAATGGGTGTTTTTGGCCAAAAAGCATGGACTATAGCCCATGGTTTTGATCGATTTTGACCGATTTTCACACCTTTTTCAAAATTATGCATTATTCAAAAACCTTCAAAAATGGGTGTTTTTGGCCAAAAAGCATGAACTATAGCCCATGGTTTTCATCGATTTTGACCGATTTTCACACCTTTTTCAAAATTATGCATTATTCAAAAACCTTCAAAAATGGGTGTTTTTGGCCAAAAAGCATGGACTATAGCCCATGGTTTTGATCGATTTTGACCGATTTTCACACCTTTTTTAAAATTATGAATTATTCAAAAACCTTCAAAAATGGGTGTTTTTGGCCAAAAAGCATGGACTATAGCCCATGGTTTTCATCGATTTTGGGTGATTTTCACACCTTTTTCAAAATTATGAATTATTCAAAAACCTTCAAAAATGGGGGTTTTTGGCCAAAAAGCATGGACTATAGCCCATGGTTTTGATCGATTTTGACCGATTTTCACACCTTTTTTAAAATTATGAATTATTCAAAAACCTTCAAAAATGGGTGTTTTTGGCCAAAAAGCATGGACTATAGCCCATGGTTTTCATCGATTTTGGGTGATTTTCACACCTTTTTCAAAATTATGAATTATTCAAAAACCTTCAAAAATGGGTGTTTTTGGCCAAAAAGCATGGACTATAGCCCATGGTTTTCATCGATTTTGGGTGATTTTCACACCTTTTTCAAAATTATGAATTATTCAAAAACCTTCAAAAATGGGTGTTTTTGGCCAAAAAGCATGGACTATAGCCCATGGTTTTGATCGATTTTGACCGATTTTCACACCTTTTTCAAAATTATGCATTATTCAAAAACCTTCAAAAATGGGTGTTTTTGGCCAAAAAGCATGGACTATAGCCCATGGTTTTCATCGATTTTGGGTGATTTTCACACCTTTTTCAAAATTATGCATTATTCAAAAACCTTCAAAAATGGGTGTTTTTGGCCAAAAAGCATGGACTATAGCCCATGGTTTTGATCGATTTTGACCGATTTTCACACCTTTTTTAAAATTATGAATTATTCAAAAACCTTCAAAAATGGGTGTTTTTGGCCAAAAAGCATGGACTATAGCCCATGGTTTTCATCGATTTTGACCGATTTTCACACCTTTTTCAAAATTATGCATTATTCAAAAACCTTCAAAAATGGGTGTTTTTGGCCAAAAAGCATGGACTATAGCCCATGGTTTTGATCGATTTTGGGTGATTTTCACACCTTTTTCAAAATTATGCATTATTCAAAAACCTTCAAAAATGGGTGTTTTTGGCCAAAAAGCATGGACTATAGCCCATGGTTTTCATCGATTTTGGGTGATTTTCACACCTTTTTCAAAATTATGAATTATTCAAAAACCTTCAAAAATGGGGGTTTTTGGCCAAAAAGCATGGACTATAGCCCATGGTTTTCATCGATTTTGACCGATTTTCACACCTTTTTTAAAATTATGAATTATTCAAAAACCTTCAAAAATGGGTGTTTTTGGCCAAAAAGCATGGACTATAGCCCATGGTTTTCATTGATTTTGGGTGATTTTCACACCTTTTTCAAAATTATGAATTATTCTAAAACCTTCAAAAATGGGTGTTTTTGGCCAAAAAGCATGGACTATAGCCCATGGTTTTCATCGATTTTTGCCTTTTTCAGAAGAGATGATTTTCACATAAAAAACGCATGGGCTATAGGACATGGTTTTGATCGATTTTGGTCTTTTTTCAGAATAGATGGTTTTTACACAGAAAACGCATGGGCTCTAGGCCATGGTTTTGATCGATTTTGGCCTTTTTTAGAATGGATGTTTTTTTACCATAACGCATGGGCTATGGGCCATGGTTTTGATCAATTTTGGCCTTTTTCAGAATGATGGTTTTTACATAAAAAACGCATCGGCTATAGACCATGGTTTTGATCAATTTTGGTCTTTTTTCACTATTTTCTTCATCCAATCGATGTCTTGTATACTTTTCAAATGGCATGGTTATTTGGCTTCACTTTTTTATCCCCAATAAGCAAGCATTAGTATACAAGGGTACCTTGGTTATATGGCTTCACTTTGTCACCCCAATCACCAAGCATTATTATACAAGGATACCTTGGTTATATAGCTTCACTTTCCGACCCCCAATAACTAACCAAGCACAAGTTCATCAAAACCATGAGCTATAGTCCTTTTTTTGTCCAAAAACCAGAAAAAGGTGTGAAAGGGATCAATTTAAACCATCAGTGATGTCCATGCTTTTACAATAAGATCCACCCAAAATTAGAGAAGTTTAAAAATACATCACAAAGCACACCTACTTTCATTTTAATAAAATTGTATTTCTTGTGCATTTGATGAAAGTTGTTAATCTGCATAATGAAAAAATGAATGAAAGGTAGTGAATAGGATCAGAATTCATTCCCCTGAGATGTGAGGTGTATATGTGATGGATAATTGTTCAATTACAAATTAAATATTGGAAAGTTTCTGGGTTTCAGATGTGTAAGATGTAATGGAGGAGGGATGTGAAGAATAGCAGAGTGTAGTAGAAAATGTTTGTAGCTGGTAGTGTTCCACTTAGTTTGAGCTGTATAGTAGTCTTCACAGGTTCACAATCTGCTGTTGGCTGTTACTGGACAAAAAGCTGCCACTATGAGGGAAAGAAGTGCCAATGCATTTTAGTATATAAAACAATTTATTGAACTAAAACCATTGTGAGAGTAGCTGGTAATAAGCCAAAATACCCAAGAAAATAGGATATTTTTTCAGACCTTACTATTCATTGTGGTTTAATGGTTTTACGGGAAGCACAGGTGTCATAGTGGTGAGAGAACTCACCTCTCACCAATGCAATCCGGGTTCAAGTCCCACCAGGCTCGGTGTTGCATGTGAGTAGAGTTTCAAGTTGGTTCTCTCCTATACTTTTATGGTTTTTCTCCAGGTTCTCTAGTTTTCCTCCCTCCACAAAAATCAACTTCTAAATTCTAATTCAATCATGAAATGAGGGCCACAGGTTTGTTAGACACTGGCTATTCAGTGCTACCCTTGTAAAAGCAAGGATGGTTTCTATCACAGACTGTGTCATTCCATAGATAATAAGACTCTTTAGTTTGAGTTGTATCCATATTCATGTGAATTGTGGGACTGCATAGTTATTTCAATGGGTCCAGTATCTGGATTATCTGTGATCAGATCTACATCTTGATGTCATTATTCCTTCAAGTGATCATGGGATGTGATCAAGTCAGTGCCTACCCCCCTTACCTGTCTCTGCAGTGATTTGTAAGCCCAGAATCTTTGTCTTTGCATTTGTAGTCTTGCTGATCATCTGGCTGTTCATACTCTTCATGGCTGTATAAATCACACATGGGATGCACAATACAGCAGTAGATAGCAGCAACAGTAAACAACAGACCAAGGGATCCAAACACTAAACCAAGGGTTCGTCTGGTGGAAAGGTCCAAGTCAAGAAAACCTTCTTTGTAACCTTATAAAAAGAAAGTTGAATTATAGACTATTTCTATGTTGAAATAACTCTTGGTGTGTTAGGGGTGCTCCTGACAGGGTGGAGGATGGGATGTCTGCATGCCAAACACTACTGACAGGGGTAGGGGGTGTCTGCATGCCAAACACTACTGACAGGGGTAGGGGGTGTCTGCATGCCAAACACTACTGACAGGGGTAGGGAGTGTGAGCATGCCAAACACTACTGACAGGGGTAGGGAGTGTGAGCATGCCAAACACTACTGACAGGGGTAGGGAGTGTGAGCATGCCAAACACTACTGACAGGGGTAGGGGGTGTGAGCATGTCAAACACTACTGACAGGGGTAGGGGGTGTGGGCATGTCAAATACTACTGACAGGGGGAGGAGTTGTTAGCATGTCAAACACTACTGACAGGGATAGGGGGTGTGAGCATGTCAAACACTACTGACAGGGGGAGGGGTGTGAGCATGTCAAAGACAACTTACAGGGGGAGGGGTTGTGAGCATGCCAAAGTGGGAGGAGGTGCATATAAGATTACCTTTAGACTTCCATGCATTTGACCAGAAGATGACACATCTACACTCCTCCTTTTCACCATTACTATTGACAACAGTAATATTTACCATGTACTGAGTACCAGGTATCAGATCTCGTAGTTCAGTTGACCCACTGATGTACTGAACATAATACCTTTTGTACTCCCATATGGGTGAATCAAGCCGACGTATCTTGACTATCACCTTGACAGAATCAAAAATACCATGTGCACGTACCAGCCAATAGATGAAGGAAGGCTGGGAGAAGGTTTCATTTCTGATCCAAATGGATGGGATTCTTGAGAAACGGGGATCTACAACAAAGTTAAGACACCTTTTAAAAATCATCAAAAAAGTTATTAAATTGTGTGGTAAGTGAGCCTCACACAAAGACACACTCAGAATACTTGTTTTATGGACAGGCAGGGAGTCAAAGACACACAGATATAAACAGACTAACAGGCAGGCAAAAAAGCAGGCCAAAAGACAGACAGACAGGCCAAAAGACAGACAAACAGACAGACAGACAGACAAAAAAGCAGGCCAAAAGACAGACAGACAGGCCAAAAGACAGACAAACAGACAGACAGGCCAAAAGACAGACAGACAGACAGACAGACAAGCCAAAAGACAGACAAACAGACAGACAGGCCAAGAGACAGACAGACAGGCAGGCAGGCAAAGAGGTAGAAAGGCAAACAAACAGAAAGTTAAGCAGACAGAAATGTTCCAAATGATATAAAATTAGTTTTCCTACCCTTGTTGATGATGAGCACCTTGGTTAGTGATGCTGACTGGTTGTCAGGGGTAACCACAGTACATTTATACACTCCTTCATCAGCATTATTTTTGGGGTGTGAGAAATGGAGTACATCAGTTGAAACATTGTCAGAACTGATAGGTTTGTTGTCCTTGTACCATAGGACCTTGGTCCATGCCATTGGTTTAATCAGACAAAAATGGCATTTCAGATCAGTAGGTGTATTTTCTTGTGAGATGAGTACTGGGGACGATGGAAGCCAATGAACATTTCCTAGGGGTTATAAGAAACAGGTTGTTGTAGGATGAAACATATTTAAACAATATTTGCTGGGTTTTGCTGCATTCAGCTCATAAAAATGAAAATAAAAAAGAAGAAAGAAGAAAAAAGAAATCAACAAATGAATCAACAAATATAAAAGGATTGTTGGATGAATGGATGGATGTGGATGGATGGATGGGAGGGTTGATGCACAAATAAATAAACGATTGATCGGTGGGTTGATGCACAAATTGATGGATAAATGAGTGGAAGGATGGAAGGATGGACGGATGGATGTGGATGGATGGATGGGAGGGTTGATAGACAAATGGATAAACAATCGAAGGTGGGTTGATGGACAAATGTATGGAAAAATGGATAAATGAACGGATGGATGGATGGGATGGATGGATGAATGGATGTCAAAGTGAACAAAGAAACAACTAATATAATCTTATAGATAAAAGAATAAAATAAAAGGTTAGATATATTTAAGCTTACAAGCAAACGCACCTTCCTCTTCCATTTTTGGCGAAGAATTATCCACAGCATTCACCTCACATACTTTAGGCACAAAAGCATGAGCAGGTGTAGTGTTGGTATGGTTAGGTTGTACAGTGGTCTGTTCTTTATGGCTAGTAGAGGAATGTGGTGAAGTTCCAATACTACTTGACATTGGGTGAAGTGTCGTTGATGTTGAACGAGCCGTGGTGGAAACAGCAGCTTTTAGTAAAAAATATGATTCAGAAAGCAAGCACAAGACATTAAATACGAGTAAAGAATAACATTTTACCTGCTTGAATGAGTTGGCAAGACAAGAGAAGCAAGAAAAACGAAAAACTGGCGAAAACCAACGCCCTTCGCATGACTTTTTTATTCGCGAAAATAATTCTCGTAACTTTGACTATCCACTGTCCATTCTTTCTTGTTCATTTAACAAACCATTTGAAGAAATAATTGGTCTAAATTAGAAATAATAATTAAATTATTGACGTGATAGATACGAGAAAAGCATAGAAGCTTTCCACATCCGCCATGTTGGATTTTACCCAACAATCTTTGCGAGCAAGCACTGATGACGTCATAAATTTGTAAATTGTTAAGGTTTTATTTTATTTTATTTTATTTAGCCTACTCTTAACGATGTTTGCAGTAATAAAAATTAATATATTAACGAATCAGTGAGGTTACTCCAAAGGATATTATTTTCGACCACACTTCATTTTATTTTTATTTATTTAATTTTTTATTTTAAACTAGAAACTTGCTAGTCCTAAGCTAGATCGATTAGGTTTTCATACCAGGTCAGTGTTGGACAAAGTTTTTAAAACACGTCCCACATTGAAAGAAATAACCATAGCAGCAAAACCATCAGCAACACAAGTGGCATAACGGGTTTGCTGGTTATAGCAAGGGGTTAATCATCTACGGTCTAGGGGCCGACTAACCTCTCCCTTAGGCTTCGGCCGAGCTTCCTGATCAGTCTGTAACTGTTCTTCCCGGGACAGCGGTGTTGGGGTCGAAATCTCTAGCGTAGCCGTAAGTCCATACGATGCTTCAGCACTCGATGTCTGGAAGTATGGTCCTGGTTAATTTTCAAACGAATAAAAATAATCGCAAAAAATATCTCCTTAGCATACGAACTTTTAAAAATATGAATTTTGAAAAGAAAAAGGAAAGAGTAACTGCGCGAAGGTCAGATTAGAAAAAACTAATAGGACCATCCTTAACGTTGGTATTCCGTCTTGACTAGCAGGAACATAAATGTAATATTTTCTTCTGCTATCAAACAATTTATGGGGAAAAAATGCGGATTTCTCATAGCGCTTTGTGAGTGGTACCCTTTGCTCCTGAGGGGAGCGACGTCCTAATCATTGGCTCTTTTTTTTCATGATCCATTTTCATGAAAATCGGTCTTACTAAGCTTACTTGTCTTCCTTTAGAAAAGTTTCAGGATAGCTTTTCGGTTTGCGCATTTCGGAAACTGTCATGGCGACGCGCAAGCACAGCTCTGTTGATAAGGAAAGAGCGCTAGCTGCGATAAGCTGTCTATAGGTGCGGTCATACTGGCAACAAAATCTTACAACATTTTGGAAACATTACAAGTATCGCATTTGAAGTTTCAGAGCGAATGAACGCTGCCCTGATTACCACCTTGCGCGCGACGCGGGATATTTTCTTAAAGATTTTCGTGGTTGTATATAAAGTAAGCTACTCTTGTTTATCGCGTAGTAGTGGTAATGAGCAACATTCGCGAGAGATTTACCAGATTTTGCTGCCTGTATTATTGCACTATAACTCCCAAGGTGTTTCTGCGCTGAATGGCATTCACAAAGCCAAAAACAGTTTGTCCACCAACTCACATTGTTAAAATGGGGAAACCATCTTAAGGCGCGGAAATAAGAGCAAAAAATAGGTGCAACTTGCAATCACTTATTCTTTATTTTCTACGGTAATAACACTTCTAACACGAAATCCATCAAAGCTAGGCATAAAACTGACCCAAAATAAGCTTGTTTCATGCATCTAAACGTTAGAGGCAACCAAAAAACTATTTCTAAACAATGACAGTGCGACGAAAAGCCATGCTCTAAAGCCTGGTTCATACGATCAACGCAAAAGCAAGCTAAACTACGTAGATGAACACTTGTTTCCATAGCACAAACTGCCCTTCATCGAGAAAGGACTGGAATCGATTCTAGGGCTGGGTTTAGATTGACTTAGGGTAAGGTTAAGGGTTAGATTCCAGTCCTCTCTCGACAAGGGCATTTTTGGCTATGGAAACAAGTATCTACCAACTATTTATAGCTACAGTAACGAAAGCGCGCAATGCAAAGCTAAAAGTGCGTTTCAGGTGAACATTGCTTTCGATTCCCTTTGCGTTGCTCGTGTGAACCAGGTTAAAAGATGTGACGTATTTCGAAATAGAGCAATATAAATTCGCGGGGAAAAAACGAACAAACAAAACAAAACAAAAATAACAAAAATGACAAACAAACAAAAAACAGAAGTCGGAAATTTTTTTTACCTTGGAGACATGAATGACGCAATACTCGACAGTTCTATCTTGGGTTAAGAATGAGATACTTAACTAGTAAACAGCAAACAAGCAAAAATGTACCTATCGTAATAAAGTAACAAATGAACCAAAAAAATAATAAAAAATACAAAGAGTCTGGCTTTTCGTGTCGCACTTCTAAATTAACATTCTATAATATACAAATCGAACACGGAATTTCATATTGTATTTCAACCCTAAATCTAGCCTTTGAATGTATTTTTTTCAAGTTGTTAAAAAAATGGCTTGAAAACGTAGAAACAGTATCGTTGTATATAGATATGAACAAGAACAGTATTACATTTGAAATATCAAAAGCAGTTTTAACGTTATTCCAGCTCTGTATAATACCAAATGGAAAGGAGGTATTACAGGTAGAAGCTGATGCGGAAAGTGTGGATTTAATTTTTGATTGAAGAGAAAATTTGGATTGTAAGATTAAAATTATGATTAATATTCCACTTATTGAAAAATTATTATAGAAAATCCGAGGAAGAAAAGAGAACTAAATGCATGGAGCTGCGCATGCGTAGAACGATCGAGAAGCCTCGTAATTTATTCTAGTACCCAGAGCTTCTCGAGGCGACGGCGAGAGGACTGGGTACGAATCCTCCTCATTACATTATTTAATTATGATTATCAAAGGCTAAAATTATCCAATCAAATAACAGGAAGTTTAGCACACAAGCTTAGCATTAGCTGCCTTAAATATGACGGAAAGTGCAGCATGGCACAGATTTGCTTCATTTATAACAGGATTCAGTCCTTATTCCTATTCATATATAAAATATATTCTTCTGTACAAAAATTATGTCCTGAAATCGCATCTAAACTAATTTAAATAGTTTGGTGTACGTAACTTGATGAAGGCTGGGACATCACGGGAGGATGTGTCTGTATGGGCTCCTGAGGCAGGCTGGGTACCTGATGAAATAACCATATGATTGGTTAACGTCGATCACGTGTTGTAATACGCTTGGTAGGATCACTGGTGCTTTATTTCTCATAAGGCTGGTTATTTTCCATTACCAGGGGCGAATCAGGGATTTCCCATTAGGGCGCAACTCCTCATTAACAACAAAAAATTATTCCCCCTTTTACTCCCGCCAACAAACATGCATCTCACAAGTAAATTGTCAGTGGGAATTGGCTCATCTGCACCCTACTCCCCTCCACTCATTGGATATGCCCCTGATTATTGGTGTTCGTGTTTGTCTAAAGGCGGTCCCACATGGCTTCAAACTGGGTAACAAATAGAATAGTACTCACTGTGTACAGTTTAAATGACTTGTAAGTCTCCATTAATTCTTCCATGGTGTACTGAAATGAGGAAGAAATGAGAAGATACCGTAAGTGAACTACGATAAATGATATAGGATGGTATAGAATTTTTCAACTTTACCACTCGGAAAGCCTTTCAGGTCTGGAACCCAATTACAAGGCAAGCGATAGATCGAATTAGAATTTGAAAGTTCATTTTTGCGGAGGGACGAAAATCGGAGAACCCGGTTAATCAGCATAACTAAAACTTGGCAAATTTGAGCTTTTGGGTTCAGTGGTCGTTGACTTTACCCCCTTCTTTTTTCTTTAATTAATTCTGGATTTGCCCAAAGACATTGATAACAAAACCTGCTGCAAGAGTACAAATAGACGTATCTGTGAGTTACCCGTGCCCTGACTTTGATCAGCCCAGAGGTTGTTAAAGGGTATTGATAAAATTTGATGTTTTTTTTGAAGGATCACCTGATTCCCAATAATAAGACTTACTTGATTCAATACAGAAAATCCCTCCAAGGTACTACTAGTCTTTCTTGCACAATCCTGGCAGTAGACTTGATGTTTGCGGTTATTTGTTACGAACACGAACAGAAGGTTGAAAACCTCGACCTGCGTAGGACAAAAAATAACAAAAAATCAAAAATCAGGGTTTCCTTCCTCTTATATCGCTTTTTCTGTTCTTCCTTTCTTCTATTTCTCTCCCATTTGCTTTTACTTTCTTTTCCTTTCTATTCCTTGCAAACAAACACCAGTTTTTGTTGAGCTCAGAGATAATGGACTACTTTGACGATACGGCGGCTATCTTGGTATTCAAGATATTCAAGATGGCCGCCGTATCGTCGAAGTCACGTTTTCTTTCCTACAATTTTTCAACTTCCTAAAAACAATGTGAAAACGATCGTGTGCAATTATACTTACCTCACATTGAATACAGTAATGTGGTGCCTCGTCTGGTCGTCTGCCATGCCACTGTACTTCAATATTAGAACGCTTGAGGTTATCGAGAGTAATTTGACAATACTTTAATGTCCTCTCAAGGACCATCCTGCAAGAAATACACAATAATCAGCATGCAATTCACAACTACGATGATAATTATAGGACATTTTTTTTTCATGCATTTTCTAAACCATCAATAATATTAAGGTGCAGGCAATGGAGTAGGATCCTTTTCCACTTCAGCAACATTACGTGCAACAAGTTGCGTCGTGTGACATGGCTCGCAACATCGATTGCCTGCAACATTGCGCGCAATATTGCACCGTGTTTTCGCACCTTTAAAAGACGACAAGACAGCGACAACTAAGGTGACGACGACAAATACGACAACAACAGCAGCGAAAACAACACTTTGTTTACATCTAACAAAAAATAAACAACTCTTCTACATTTTATTCACACTTAATTTTGATTGGTCGAGAGCCTTCAGCCTACGGCTTCGGCAGATAACACAGACTTGGTCTTGATAATTTACGATATCATGCTCAACCTCATCCAATAATTGTCTTATTCTCATGGTGTTATTGCGGCTTGGGAGGAACCAAAAATCTGAATCCCATATAAAAGATTCGTGTGTACTTACTTGAGGTGTTCATATAATCTTTTCTCTGATACTCGGATGTTCCTAGCAAGATTCCAAGTCAAGTGAATCATTGCGACGATGGACTTTTCACCTAAACGGAAAAAAACATGCTAAGCGCCTTCACCTATCCCATAAATAGATCAGAAGATCCATCATATCCTTCACTTCAAAGGCCTGTTAAGGTGACGACACGGGGACCCTGTTGCTAGGGACGGGGTTTTCTTTCCCAAGGAGACACCAAAATCATGTTTTTGCCCTATTAGTAAACTTACGAACACAAGGTGCAACATTGCGCACATGTTGCGAGCCATATCAGACGACGCAATTTGTTGCACGCAATGTTACTGAAGTAGAAAACGATTCTACTTCAGCAACATTGCCTGTAACATTGCGCGCAATGTTGCACCGTGTGTCCGCGCCTTAATTAAGTTCACCCTATCTTCCCTTAAACACTGCACGTGGATTGTAATGTCTTACCTTGAAGTTTATTCCATTCGTATCTCTCTACAGCAGCATTAAAAACGTGCGCTACAAAACAAAATGATAAAACATGAAAGACTTGGATGAGACATCGAGTCATGCTGGAACAAATAAACGTCGATATTTACCTGAAACTGGTCCGACATTCCAAGCAATGTTATTACACCATCCCTACAATACACGCACCAAGAAAAATGTGTTAGAAATAAATGCGACTAGACTACGGGTGCTTACCATTTACCTGGAAAAACCGGAAATTCCGGTTGGAAAAACAAATGGTATGTGTCATTCCGATTGGAGAGTTCCGAAAAACTCGGTCTTCTGATCGAGGTAATCCACTTTTCCCGCTCTTTTCGGTTCTTCCGGTAGACGCGTGTACCACTTATCGGAAGTCAAAGTTTCCCACTCTTTCCAGTTGCTAGACGCGCGAATTTCCAACCAGATGGATTGGTTTAACTGGTAAGAACCCCGGGACTAGATAATCTCGGTTTTTCCGGTAGACGCGTGTACCATTTGTCGCACCCTAGATACTGACCTCACATCGACCTCACCGATAGAATGCCAGAGTTGGAATAAATAAATAATATGCTATACCCTTCCCTGGGTTTCTCTGTATACTTACTAATGCTTGCACCCAGTGAACAACACCTGGGTTAAGCCAAACAAGATCTCCTGGTCTTTGAATAAATCTATACACAGGAACACGTTCCTCGTAGAGTTCTTCTAATACCGGCCACCATGAACCTGTGAATAAGAACGTTTAAACAGGAAATAAGTTTAAGTTCTTGGTTATTTCAGGATAAAAGGTGGTGTGCATCCCCGTTCCCATGAGAATAGAAGGACAAAAGATATGGACCTCATGTTGGAACCCAACAACCCAAGATCAAATCTTTTGTCTATGTCAACCAGAGAGGTAACGGCATCACATTCATCCCAGGAATCACTACGAAGG
This sequence comes from Anthopleura xanthogrammica, assembly GCA_964019055.1. Lineage (NCBI taxonomy): Eukaryota > Metazoa > Cnidaria > Anthozoa > Actiniaria > Actiniidae > Anthopleura > Anthopleura xanthogrammica. The sequence goes on along the minus strand of OZ025210.1, from coordinate 2,703,205 downwards.
CGCAGACACACGGTGCAATATTGCGCGCAGTACTCCAGGCAATGTTGCTGAAGTAGAATCGTTTTCTACTTCAGCAACATTGCGTGCAGCAAATTGCGTCGTGTGACATGGCTCACAACATCGATTGCCTACAACATTGCAAGCAATGTTGCACCGTGTATCCTTAGCTTAAGTTGTACGTGAGAAAATAAATAAAATGTTTACTTACCAGTTAGAAAATTGATGCCATGTCTTTAATAAAACAGAAACAATTAACAAGTTAATATTAGCTTTAGAAGGCATTAAGATAAATTTCTTATAATCTTACAAATATATTTCATATTTTTCATTCCCCATAGTATCATTTCTTTGTTTAACATTTGCGCATGAGAAGACACATGAATACGGATACAACTCAAACAAAGAATCTTATTCTCAAGAGAATTACACGTGGTCTGAAATGGGACAACAATATGCCCAAGCCAAAAAGGTCTACAGAGAGGAATGAAAATAGGTGTCCTTCCTCCTTATAAACAAACAGTCAAACCTCCCCCTTTGGGATATTTCAGTCCCCGCCTCCTCTAAAGTGAAGGGATGTGAATCCTACAGCAGTGCAAGACTAGAATACTTACTTCTCACATAGATTGTGTATAACTCCCCAATATTCACTAGGTGTTGCAAACCATTCACAGTCACCAGGACCAATGTTCATATTCACAGCACATAAACAGTTATTCTCTTGATGACCTAAAAACAAATTCATTCATACATATACATCAGAAAATGTCACATGTGCAGCAATACAACGATCCTACTGTAGGTCCGGGAATATTTACACCTCTTCTACAGAAGGGGGGCGGGGTTGTAATTTACATTAATCAAGGTTTATTTGGGGTTTTGAGGATGGTACGTATGGTACATTTTTATGGAACTTATTGGGGTTTCAGATCTAACAGTTTCCCCACTGTGTGGGTATTTTCTAGTCTCCCCCGCAGCCGTTTTTAGGGTTGTCACGAGAGAGCATTGCGTGATGACCCTAAAAACGGCTGCAGGGGAGACTAGGTATTTTTTGGTACTGCATATTTTCTTGGTGGTGATCTATAGTCTAATGATTCATATTTTAGCATTACTAAGCCTAGAGGCTAACAAGAACAAGGTCTTACCTGGTGTCCTTGATCCAGGGATTTTCATGTACAATTGAACAGAATTCATGCCCAGAATGGTATGACCAAAATGACTGAGCAAATTGTTAGGGGCAATAACCTGAAACAGAACATCGAAGTAAGAAATCATGTTCTATCCTGATTTGCAGCAAGTTCTAATGCATAGATAATTGCATCGGGGGGAGGGGGTAAAGAAATAAGGAGTGTAACAGCCTAATTGTGCACCACCCTTCCGACCTTGGAAAAAGACCCACCCCACAGGGAATTCAGCTGCTTCCCTCTCTTCCCTTGCCACTGTACATACAGTACATACAGTACATACCCTGGTAAATGGTGGTAGCTTGTTGAGCTCTTGAAGTTGATCTTTCCATCTAAGATGTAAAAGAAGCAACATAATTGTAGTGAGTGAAGTACATCCTCATTATCAATATGAAGCCACAGCTACATGAGCAATGTTTTTGTTTGCACAGACGACATGATTTTCTAAAATTACCAACGTGTGGTGGTGGCTACATGAACGACAAATGCTGGTGATTAAGGCTATCATTTTTTTTTTTTGGTTCTTTAAGTTACTTACTTTCTTTCATCTGACAAGTCTACATTTGTTCCAAACTTGATCCACTTGAATTTGGCTCCTCTGGAACTCCTCTTACTAAAAGTGATGATGATAGTTGGTTATTATTGACCATTTAGTAGTATTAGGTTAGGTTGATGAATGTACTAACCTTCTAGAGCTGGATGAAGAGTCACTGTCTGATTGGATGGGCTCCCTACTTCTTATGAGCCTCTCCTCTTCTTCCTATAAGGAATTTCATTCTTTCATTCATTCATTCATTCACTTTGTTTGTTTGTTTGCTCATTCATTCAACATAAACCAAACTAGCACCTTTGATTGCATCTTGTCAAAAGCTTGTATTATCATTCAAGGTAATAAATGGCCTTTAAAAGCCCATGGGTTTGGTATTATTCAACTTGCACATTCTTTAGTAATTAGATTACAGTTGACTTTTACAAGTCATAAGCAACAGCCAACTGTAATGTAAAGAATGTGAAAGTTGAATAATACCAATCCCACAGATTTTTAATGATGTCTTTGAATAGCTGACTTATAAACGAGACTAACCCTGTATAAATGAGTTTGTGGTTTTCAAAAACAGCAGTCTGTTTGCATTGAACATGAAACTGGTGTATTGATAAACAGACTGCTAGTTCAAATATTGATTAAATAAATGCTGACTTAATGGGAACAAAGATTAAAAATAAAATACCTTGAGAGATTCCTGGAAAGTGCTGGCCTGATACTGTGCATATTTTGCTATCGTAGTGTATGATCTGTTAATAATTTTAAAAGCAAAATGTCACTCCAACTTTTACTATCAAGTGTTGAGGGAAGCAATAGGATAGCATGCATGCACAAGTAAAGCGACTGAAGAAAGGATTATTTTATCATTGATTTCTTAATGACAACTATTAGGATTTTGATATCGAAAACACACAAAAAATAATAAAAATTTTGTGCAACGTTTCAAAGTTGACTTTGAAATGTCACAGCAAATTTCCGTTATTTTTTGTGGTATTATTGTATTGTAAGGTTATTTCCACACTGACCTACTGCTCTCACAGAGCCATACTTTCTTTTCTCCTGGAGTATCCCAGTTCTCATCAGATGCTTGTTGCCTCTGTTAAAATAAAATTTATGCCTGATAAATAACCCATACCTTTATGAACAACTTCATTACTTGATAACTTACAAGCTGAACCATTGCACTGTATTATAATCATTATAAACTATACTTTAACTTACCTGCATTCTGACTTCAAGTTGATGGTCTCCATTGCATTCAACAAGGGTTTTAGTTGAGTATAGGTTAAGATCTAAAAAAAAGTTATATACATATTAAATAACTATCTGAAAATATGAATAATAGAGGGTACAATCATTTTCTTTTTATTATATAGTCACATCCACAAACAAAAACTACGCAAAAACTCGCCATTTTGACTGATTTTGAGGGAAAACATTGAAAGTGATGTCATCTATATTTTACGTGAGGATATAGAAAAAATGTCACTGAGGTCCGGGATGAAGTTTGTATGAAAAATATGAGTGGCATATTTCCCAGTAAAACACTAGTGTCTAATGATATAATAAATGCAAAATAGTTGCACTATAAGAAGGTTATACTGCATTATTACTACACAGTCAAGTAGAATAATGAAGAGTATGATATGCCTACCCAGTTTAAGCGCAGCCGCCAGACCTCTGATAACTGTAACTGGCTGTGATGGTGAAAGAGCAAAATTCTGTAGTGGTTGGGAATATGCATCCCTTTTGTTTTCAACCTATGGGATGGAACATTCAAATCATTACACATGACATTCAATTGTCATGAAAGCTTTACCTAAACATTTAATCACAGACTTGGTAATATATATTATAGTTTGAACAAAAGAATTATGTACATTGTACTGACACAAAGACATATTTACTTACACATATATATATTATAGTTTGAACAAGAGAATTAGGGACGAAGTCAAAATAATTGTCATCTTACGTGACCCGAGGGGTGGTGTTACCTAGTACCCACCACCTTTGGAAGTGAAATCCTGGATTTTGTACTCAAATGTCTCCAAAACTAAAAGTCAAATCGTAAAAATGAATATACTGTCTGTTTGGATGTATGCTAAACAGCGTATATGTGGACAGAAATAGTCACTATTGGCACCCATTATCGAGCATTTCAACAGGTCTCCGAGGGGAAGGGGGTATTTACTGGTACCCACCACCTAAATCAATAAAATTGGGTCCCTATTTAAATAAATAAATAAATAATAATAAATAAATAAATGCGATTAACAGTGGAATCCACAGAGTGGCTATTCCTCCACTGCATTCCAATTGGAATTTAGAAGTTGATTTTTGAGGAGGGAGGAAAAACCTGAGAACCCGGAAAAACCCTCGAAGCACAGGAGAGAACCAACAAACAACTCTACTCACATTCGACACCGAGCCCAGCGGGGCTCGAACTCGGGTCGCCTTGGTGAGAGGGAAGCGCTCTCACCGCTATGCCACCCGTGCTTCCCTATTTTGGACAATTGTTTTGACCTTGTCCCTTATGTACATTGTACTGACACCAAGACATAATTACTTACGCATATACTTGGTGTAGGAGGAGAGAGTTTGTCAGTTGGTAGAGGAGGATGAGGCTGCTTTGGGGGACTTGGAATTGCCGTTGCATCATAAAGAAGTGAAACCTTAGGAACTTGAAAGGCAGACGGCCCAATACCAGAAGTAAGGGGAGACTTGGACAAGGATGGTGAAGCCATAGCAATCATTGATGGTGACATTAATGATGGTGATAATAAAGATTGCTTAGAGCTTGGTGACATACTAGAAGCATTTACAGTCAGTGGTTGACTAAGATTTGGAGAGAACGAGACACTTGTAGAAAATTTTTGCGTGGGAGAGGATACATAAGTTGGAGAAGGAAACGATGATGAAGACTGCTCATTGGTTGAGCTACCACTTCCTAAAGTTGGGTTATCGGATCTTGTCAGTGCATCATGAAAACTTGATATGCCTTCACTGGATGTAACACTAGTATATGATGTCAAACCTTCCATCGGTGAAGGAAGAACTTTGGATGAATTTGAAACATTCTGTGCTGTTAATAACATAGAATTATTTTGTCCCAATGAACTAGAAATATCTGATGCCCTACTAGAAGCTGAAGACAACAGAGGGTCCGAACTCATTGATGTTAAAGCCACTGTTTCTGCTCCAGTTACTGGACCATTTTGCTGGCCACTTCCTTGAGATTCTAATCCCAGTGAGCCACTTGAATTATTTACAAGATTTTGTTGTTGTAGTGGGTGGTGATCGTTTATTCCATTACTGGTATTCACATGAAGTTCAGTGTTTCCATTTTGCATCGTAAAATTATTAGCATTGCTTGACGGCGGCAAGGAAACTTGTCCCTGAAGAGCTTGGTGCTGTTGTTGGTCTACAACTGGCTCCAAACCTTTGTTTAGTTCTTGCATTTTTTGGTCTTGAGGTGGTACATGGTTATTCATTAAAAGTGTATTTCCATCAGGCTGTTGCGGCAACTGCTGGTGTTGTAATTGCTGTTGCTGTTGTTGCTGTTGCTGCTGTGTATAAAGGAGCTGTAAGTTCTGTGAAGTTGTTAATGTTGACTGTCCTGACTGTACCATTTTAGCCTGAAACAAAGCCAGGCATAGTAAAATGTAACACTGCACTATATATGATTGAGCACTACTGCTAGAGCACTTTTGAACATAATAGATGATTTGATAGATGGAAAGAAGGAAGGAAAGAACAAAGGAAAGAAGGAAGGAAGGGCCGGTGAACAGTCTGATGAACACTCTGGTGGATGGATTGTGAGTTGAATGGATGGATTGATGGATGGGATGATGGATGGGTATGTGGATGTGTAGGTGGGTAGATGGATTGATGGGTGGGTTGGTGGATGAGTGGATGAATGGGTGGGTGGGTTGATGGATGGGTAGATGGATTGATGGGTGGGTTGGTGGATGAGTGGATGAGATGGGTAAGTGGATGGATGTGTGGATGGTTGGGTGGATAAATAAAAACATGAGTGGTTGAATAATAACCTTATGACTTTTGAAAGCCAATAAATTCAATCTAAACCAAATACTTTTGTCATATACCTGTACATTCCTCATTGTCCTTGTTGTAAGCTCTGCAGGTATGGGTAGCTTCCATGCTTCACCAACTGAAGGAATATTCCTTAAGAAACAATATATGACAACATAACATTCAACATCAGCGTCAGAACAAAAGTTTCCAATTTATATAATTAAATGAAATTCATTACTCAAGAAATAAAAGATCCAGTACAGCTGCCAACATGACAGAGCGAACCTTTATAGAGGTTTTGCATCACCACATGCTGGCAGCCATGTTAGATGGCAGAACAATAAAATCCCTTTACTCTTGGGAATTGAATTCTTTTATCATGTAAAACAATTGTGTTGTTTTCCATCTAACACGACTGCCATCACATGGTGGTGCAAAACCTCTATTTTCATAGAAGGATAACATCCATTAACCGTAGTATAGAGGAAATCTATTCTTACTTTTTGACAGTAGGTGATGCTTTTGCAGCCATGGTTTGCTTTGCCTGAAGTGCCTTTATCCTTGCATCTATTGCCAAGTCTGTGGCTCCTGTAAAAAGATTGATAACATGAAATACATGAAAATATGAAGGGGAAAAATATACATTATATAGTGTAATTTGAGGTTGGAACTATTTTGATAGAAGGGCCACAATGTAAACTACTGGGCAACCAGTAATCTATATCTACCCTCCTTAAAAAAAGTAATTATTATTATCATAATTGGGACTGTGACTCTGTAAACTCAGATAAAGATATGATTGAAATTAAATTGAGAAAGATGACAAGTCACAGGAAATAATGTTAGACCTAAGTCAAAGAAACTCCATAATATATCCCTCTTATATCCCCCTTCCCTAATTAGGGAAATTCTGATCCCCAGACCCTCCCATGGGGGAGATATACATCAGCATCACAATATCGATTATCTTCAATAAAGGAAAGTATTTTTTTTATCATAAACATTACCATATTTTTTAGCTGCACTGTAACACATTATAGCATCACTATGGAAAAGAAAAAGAAAATAACTTTTAATAATGGTTTAATATGAAGATGGAAATCTAAATACATGTGACAACAACATTGCTCAAAGATATAAAATACAGTTGAACCTCCACTAACGGCCACCTCCCCACAACGGCCACCTCTACCCAACATGCACAAAATTTTGTCCCAGTTGTACCAATGAGTTTATGCATATACTGTAACTGAGACCATAAAATGGCCATAAAATTTTATCCCAACAGTGGCCTTTGTGTAGACGTTCAACCGTACAGTACAACAGTATCATATACCCTGGTTGATCACAAGCTTCATAAAGAATTCCAAGGTCTGTCCAGGCTGCTACATGCATGGGGTCTAGCTGGATGGCACAAACATATGCTTGGAGTGCATCCATTGGTTGATTCTGCTGCTGATACAGCACCCTAAAAAACACCATATCAAAAGGATTAATGGACACAATAGGAATGGGTAAAACATGCTTATGGGGAGAAGACATGGAGAAACGAGAAGTGTGAAGGGTATCACTTTTTGAATCTCTCAAAAAGTTGCACTGACAGTGGTTTGGACACTCTCAAGCTCTGCTAAAGAATCTCCTAACTTCATGCTATATCTACCTCATTTGCTATATCATTTAGTATTTTTCATTTTTTTTGATTGACTTCGATATGGCAGAACAGATAAAAGTTGGGACATAGAAAGTAGACAGTCATTATTTAAAGGAAGTATAGATGAATAAACAAAATGAGGATATTGTTTCTAGTTACCCTATAGAACACCAAGTATCAGCATTGGCTTCTGATTTGTCAATAGCATGTCGGTAAGATGTGAAGGCATCATGTACTTTGCCCTGCATAGCATAACACCTAATAGAAGGCAAAGAGAAAAATATTTTAATATGGTAGCTGCAAGAAATACTTAATATACCACTTATATTCATTTTCTATAGGGGATAGTATATGTGGCCTGAAATGGAAGTAATAAACCAAAATGAATGTGGTCTGCAACAGGGCCATTCTTATACCCCTAGGGTTACCCCCTGATGCATTTACATAAAGGATCATAACATCAATACCCTTGATGACTATACTACTGCGCACATTGCTTTAACATACCTTCCTATCAAATACCACGTTGCACCGTTACTAGGGTCTGTTTCTATGGCCTTTTGTAACAACTGCACAGCTTTCTGCATTCTGCTTGTTCTATCACCAAGGTGTTCCTTGTTATAGTACATCCATCCTGTAAAAAAACCCCAGAGTATTATCTTAGATTATAAGCATGGGATCCCTGTAAAAATATACACCACTGGATGACAGCACATGGTGGTCAGTGTTTGTACAATATTTGGATCAGATACTGAGATTCAAAGACTTTTATCAGCCGATTGAAGCCCAGCAACATGTAATAGAACTTCTCAAAATTATTCTAGATGTGTGATGAAAAGAGAAAAACACAAAAATTATGTAACATACACCACCCCCCATGGTCCTTCAGGATCATGAACCTTGAAAGTCATTGGATGAATGAATTAGCTTTATTTAAAGAGGGTACGTAACACATGACAGTTTTGATTTTAAAATCATACTGATAACCCAGTGGCCCTATTATCCATGTGCACTATTCTTTATTTGATTGATTTGGTATATTTGGTATTTCAGCACAAGAAAAAGAGTTAATGAGTGTGATAAGTGTGGGATGTATTCATTTACCTAGCTGCTTGTAAGCATTGGCTTTAATAGCATTAGACACTCCAGGTGAGTTGATCAAGGTTTCATACATCTCTTGTGCCTCTTGACACTTATTCTGCATCTCAAATAGATGACCAAGATGAAAATGAACTGAAAAACAAATCAAAAGAGATAAAATTAATATAACAAGCCCTTAGACTGGAGGGTTCAGATAAACCTTCCCCCACATGCTGTTGAGGTACAGTCTGGACCTCTTTTTTGAATATGTGGTAAACCAGTAGTCAATAGGCAGATATCGTGTCCGTCACGTTATTATACAGTGTAATCTGTAACCAGACATATAACACACAGGTCTACCCTATTGGAATATAAACCCCTCCCCCCCAATTCATAGTTCAGCCTATGGCCTTGTATAATATCTCTCTAACAGGAAAAGAATCCAGTGACAATACAGGGAGCTTGTATTGGTGCTGTGCTAAAATTAATGTCTATTAAATGGCTGCACATGATGACTGGCTACATCAAACCGACAAATATGTGACCAGTCAATTCGAACATCCAAGCTGAATTGGCCGAAACAGAAATTAGGAAGGGGCTGGGGCGAGTTTTGAATTTGAATCTAATTAGCAAAAAAAAGCACTGTCATCTGAGAAAGCATCTCAACATTAGTAAGTCTGGCAAATTTGAATGTGTTTTGTTAAAAAGAAACAGAGTTACACAGCTTCAAAAGTGTTGAATATTTACAGAGAATGTGACTGCTTATCCCCCAAACCATACATTCTCTGTAAATATTTGACAATTTTGAAAGCTTTTAGCTCTGGTCCTTTTTAAAAAATATGTTCATATATGCCAGCCTTACTAATATTGAGATACTTTTTCAGATGAATCAACGTTTTTGCTAATTTGATTAAAATTCAAAACTCGCCCCAGTCCCTTGCTCATTTCTGTTTCAGCCAATATTAGAGCCATTTGGCCAAACAAGTATCAATTTTGGCTGGACATTTTTCTGTTGACTAGCCATTATCTTAAAAGAAAGTTGAGATTTTCAATGGAGTACATACTTTCTTCTTTAGATAAGGAGCAAGGATTGGAATCCATTAATGCCATGTGGAAATGCTGCAAATAAACAAGCATAGAATGTATTAGAATTGAAATAAATATTATAAAAGATATGATGTAAAGAATGGGAAAACCATGAGACATGAATGACATTGGAATAAAGAAAGATACTTTATTTCAAAAATCAAATAAATGTGAAATCTGGCTAAGAGTCTTTATCTAACGACAATACTTTGTTATTTAAACTCAAGACAACTTCCGTTCAGGTTGCCATAACCTTTGTCACCACCAACAAAAGTTGTTCAGAATTCTACACGATAGACCTCTTTAGCTTGGGCGTAATGTGTTTTTTTTTATTTCAGAGCACACATCTACCCTAGAGTATCATTTCTTTATTTAATGGTTGTGCATGAGAAGACACGTGGATATAGATACAATTCAAACAAAGAATCTTATTCTCAAGAGAATGACACATGACAGACGTGAAATGTGGAAACATTATGCCCAAGCTAAGGAGGTCTATTCATGCTGAATACAACTCAAACCCAATTCACATGGACATAATGTTTTTTATTTCACACCACTTGCTACTTTCTTAAGAATAAGATTCTTTTTTCAAGTTCAACTTCCGTTCAGGTTGTCGAAACCTCAGTCACCATCAACGACAGCCTTTCAGAAGACAACACAACTCATCCAGACACTCACACTTGACACACTCAAACCCAATCCATATAGACACAATGTTTTTCTATTTCAGGACTACCACTTGTAACTCTCTTAAGAATAGGATTCTTTGTTTAAGTTTCATCTATATTCAAGCACCTTCTCAAACAACAAAGAAATCATACTCAAGGGAATGATTAATGATCGGAAATAGGAAGGACATTTGATTTGGTCTATTATCTACAGACCCCTTGCAGTGCTTTGGAAATTTGCAGCCCAATTTGGAGGACAAAACAATAGGTTTTCAATTCTCATGAGATTTGTTCTATCCTCCAAATTGAGCTTCTTTGATGGTACATGCAAGGGATTTATTATTCAGTGGGTGTATTTACCTTTATACTAGCTTCATAATTATTCTGGGCTTTATAGATAATACCCAATCTTAGATGGACTTCATTGGAACAGCTAAATCCAGGATCTAAGTAGAGCACTTGTTGAAAGACTTTTGTTGCCCTATGAGAAATAATGAATGATATTTTTTTAATTTTCCCACCTGGGTTTACAGTAACCATCACTTTTTCTCCCTTGGTTAATGAATATTAATTTGAAAAGGCAGGATAAGATAAGATAATTTGAAAGGAAAGATAATCATAACTACAGTATATAACTGCCTTGATTTTCATTAAACAATTTTAACCATGCCTAACCATATCTAGCTCTACACGCAAGAAGAATTCTGTGTCGCTGCTCAAAGCGCATGCTCACATGATGAAAAAGTGGGAACATATTTTGAAGCATATGCTATATTTTGGTATATTTGATTTTGTATTAACTTAAGGGTACATTGTCTCAAATATTTAATGAAAATTGTGCTTGACAAAAAAATACACAATTAAAACATAGCATATTTTACAAAATATTGTCCCACTTTTTCATCCCTTGAGCATGCGCTTAGAGCAGTAGTGCAGAACTCTTGATGCGCGTAAAGAGATAGATATGATGTGCTGTGGCCTTATAATTTTTAGAGAAATACAGAGTTTAATATGACATGGATTCGAGGAACGTATCTGGACTAGTAATACATTCCATAAAATATATATCATTGAGGGTATAATATCAGAACTGATTATTAACACAGAAACACTATGTCTAAATGCAAGCCACTTGTACATGAATTAAAAATTAAAAATAAAATATAAAATATAGCTTTGTATGTTTCATGCTTAAACTGAAATATAGATTATACGTACCACTGGTAAGCAGAGAAATTGAAATAGACTAAGCCAATACCATATAAAAATGGTGCATCCTGCAAAAAGAATACATGTTTGGTTATCATATCAAATCACAGCTGTTTAATAATCATAGACAGAAGTAGGATTCTAGTTATCTTATCATTACTAATGAGATATGAAAGTAATCATTCTTAAGCACTGATTTATGTATTTGCATGCATGATAAATGTTGTTGTTTGAGGCTGATTGTAACAGTAATAATTATTGGATAGATGGGTAACAAATATGGACCTGAAACTTTGAGTAAGAGCCTGAATAGTACGAATAGATTATTGGTGTAGACCTTGATTTTATACTACACTTCGGCAGTTTGTTGAGGGGGGGCTAAACATTTCAAATGAGAGGAGAGCTTACCAACCTATCTCCTCTCCATTCATTCCTTTGGAAAGTGAAAATTGAAACATAAGGATAGAAAACCAGTCAAAAGTCTGAAATTCACTTTAATATGAAATCAACATCTTGCCAAAAATTTAATCTTAAAAACAATTCCACAACTTTAGCAAATGTAAACAAACAAGGAATCATAAAATAACTAGATAACTGCATCAGTTTTGCAATTAGGTCAATAGTAAACAGTAAAAGAAAAATATAATCCGTCTGTATTAAATGAGTCTAAATATAGGAGTATATGAGATGTATAGTCTGAAAATAAATTGATTTATGTCTTTGTTAAACAGAAACTCCCCCAAAACACAATCAATCAAGTTTGAAAGAAAAAGATAATTTAAAACCTTAGTTATTTTTATACGAAAGAAATATTTTGACCCTGGATCTCGTTACAAAAATGCCCCCCAAAACAAAGGGAAAATTTCCATTGAAAATTCCAATATCACACAACCTTTAAAAGAAAAATAGTTTAAACGCTTAAGGAGTTCCCCTTTAACTATATGTTGGATGATATAGCAAACAAAACAAAGAATTTTCAAATTAATACTAGTAAATTAGGTAATAATGAAAGCTATTTAAATACAAGGAAGGGATTTTCCCTGAGGACTTGTTGAGGGTTAGGTGGTATTTTGTCCAAATAAGTTTTTTTCCTAGGAATGAGTTTAGAGTTAGTTCTAGTGTACTTGTCTGTCAAGTAGTTTTCTTTATTAAACAGGGCTTTTAAATAAGTGAGATTTCTGAATTTTAATTATTAATTTGATTGTGACCTATGGTTTTCTTTGTCTAGGGATGATGTAAGTCAAGGTCTTCAAAGTGAAGAATCAAAGTTTTAGCATTTCCGCTTACATGTGAGAACTTTTCGAGGGTGACAAATGCTTGATTAATTCATGGGATGTTATTTTATAAGAACTCAATAAAATCAGCTGAAACTTGCAAAAAAGGGGAATCTAAGATTCCAGTTTCTATTTAAGGAAAGTGTAACTTGTACAACATACAGAACTGAAAAAATAGATGCAAGAACCTTTCTTTTAAACTAAGGTCTTAGTTTACCATGGACTTAAAGTTGCATTAGAAGGGGTTTTGTAAGGATATGTATTTCAAAGCTTATAGAACTGAAAAGGTTTGAACACAGCATCAGCTAGGCCTCCCTCTGGAAATCCATGTCACCCATCAAAGGACTTTAGTGAATCAATCCAACTAATGCATTTAGACGAATAATAAAATGAAAATGAAAACAGCCATACCTTCCAATAATCTACATTAGGTAAGTTGTAAAACTTCTGGTAGGCGGACAAAGCTAAGAGGATTAAAAGAGAAGAAAACTGTAAGTGCTGGAAGCCATTGTGATGCTGTATAGATGGAGGAGCCAAAGTAATATTAAACACACGTTAAAATGATTTAATTTGAACCAAAAAAAGATTAAAATGTGTAGACTGTGAAGTAAACTTCATGAAAAGGCCTCAAGAATGAGTTTTAAGGGATAAAGAAAGCCCTGGTTCTGTTCCTTTACGTTTATTACCAACCTTTTGGTAAGTCTTCAGTGAGTAGGTGAAGATGACCAAGCTTACTGAAGATCGCTGGATGGGCAGACTTTCCTTTTTCCTGCAACTCTTTCTCAAAATAAACCACACCCTACGAAGTCAAAATGTAGTGTTAACGTTTAAAATCTGGGTCAAGGGATGAGACATTCCGTTCTTAAATCCACGGCGGTAATTATAAACAACAAACACTATTACAAACGTCTGCCATCTTATGTCACTCAATTTAAACCCACACACCAAACTTTGCTAGAGTTTGGTAAAAATCGAGGGCTTTACTCCAAAACTTAGCTCCTACCTTTAGTAATAGTGATCTGTGGTTTAGATTTGGTAGAGATGGGTCACCAATCGGATCGTGTTGTCGTAGAAAGCCATACAACCGGCTTAAAAACAAAGTAGAAAGATTTGTTGGTGAGCTCAACTCAACTTGACGATCTACAGACGCTAAAACCGCTGTCTGTGCATTCTGCTCACCTATCGTAGTTCGCCAACAACTCTTTTTCCCGATCGCTTAAGATCTCCACCTGGGAAACCATTGAGCATATTAACCTCCAAGTCTTCTAACTTTAAAAAATACCCTTTTCTCAGCACACAAATTTGTGTCAAAGAAGAATTTTCAAGCCAACACAAAAACAAAAGACCAGCTAGCCAGTAGTGCACACCGAACTTGAACCGCTTCTTTCACGGCTTCTAGCTCCCTAACACACCCGTCCAGAACATGGTAGATAAAACTGCACTTAAGTTTCAATTCCTCGCTTCCGACATACAGCAGAATTTCAGGTTTCACTAGTAAAAATCATTGTAATTCAGGGTAATTTTCGATCCCACCGGAGGGGTATAACAACACGCTTCACGCTCAAACACATAGCCAAACCTATGCACCAATCACATCACGCCGTCAAGTCACGTGCAGGATTCCAATAGTTGACGATAGCAAGATGCAAATGAGACACTACCCCTCTTGTTTACCGCGACCAGCTGACTAATTTTCTCTATCAGATATTTTATCCCTGAAGCTTCTCTGAGTAGCATGATAGTTTGTAATTGAATTTTGGTTCAAATTTTATCTGCACTGAAAAAATATTGAATTTTACTTGCGTGGGTCTCAAATGAAAGCCATTTGGCGCGAAATTGAAAGCGTGGTCAGCGCTGTACTCATAAAATATATTTGAAAGACTTGTTGCATTTTTTGTCGCCATCAGCTGCTAGTTTTATCTGTCTGGTATTTAACAATCCTGGTTTCTTTTTAACCAAAGTTATTATTTGAACTTCGGAAGAATATATTTGAAAAATGATTCCCTCGATTTATACATATGCGGCATATTTTATATAAAAAAACAGTCTTATTTCCCGTCTATCCAATTCTTATTCAGTTCTCAATTTTTAGACGAGTTTTAAGCTAAATTATACCCCGAAAATTAAATTTACTTACCAGAGGGCTAGACGTTTAACTACACCAATTTCGTGACTACAGTCTGTGTTTCAGAGCTCACAACAACATTCCGTGCCTTGACTAGTTATCGTTTACAGAGAATATATTTAACCATATTCATTCAGCCGTTGCGACAGGATTTCCACCAATCCGGATACATTTGTTATTGCTATTATTGATAAGAGGTAATTCGCTGAATTCGAAGAAAAATTTGATTACTGACTCACGCAACAAATTTTCAACTTCTCAGCTCTCCGGTCTCATTTATCTACTTCCGTGACAGATAAAGCTAGAACGTGACAAATAGCACGTTTTTTCCGATTGGAAAGTGCAATCATTTAAGATAAGAATAATTACCACTCGAATAGTTTTGTAAGTTCAAAAGATTGATAGCATGAAAAGGGAGAAAAAGTTACTTTGAAATTCTTGACCCCAAAAAATATAAAGGTCCCCAATGTTGAAAATCATACTAGGCGATAAATAAATCTCCCAGGAGGGGGCCAATGATACTTATTCATTAATAAATCACACTTAGGGGTCGCTGTGTTTATTTGACATGAAAACGAGAGAAAGAAAGTTTAGCGAATGAGAAGAAAATTATCTAAATGTGGTTAGCATGAAAATAATCGAATTCTAAATTGATGATACATCGTACGAAAACATCCTCATTGTGGTCATATTATCAACTTTCGGCAATAGAACACCTTATAGCACGTATACTCCCAGGAAGTAAGAAAAGTCACGAACCCACAATTAAATTTGGTCCCTTGCTCAACACCCGTGTTGGGGTTCCTGTGGTTTTTTTTTAAATATTCAGCGAAGAGAAAGTAGACGCAAACATTTAGCACTTTATTCATTTCCTGTGATATAATATATACAATACAAAATGAATATATCAGAATAAATAACTGGTTAAACCAATTTTTAGAAAACCCAATTTAAAAATACATGTAATAAAAAAAAAAATTCAATCCAAAATGACTAAAACTACAAATGAGTGGCGTTTTTTATTTTAGAATAAATAACTCAATCATGGATACCAGTTTCTACTTCTTTGTACGGCTTCTTTCCATTCTTTTAGAGTTTTCTTGTATTTTTCTCGAATGGAAGCCTTGGGTTGATACAGCGAATGCGTACATCGAATTGCTTTCAGTTCATCGCGTGATTTCCAAACACCTGTGAAAACGTAGAGAGATTTGTCAAGAATAGAGTACCAAAATGATGACGTCATAAAAATGATTTTTGACCGTATTATAATTTTGATCTTTGATTTCGATAGAACATCAAGAAAGATGTTAACATGCCAAATTTTATGGGAATTAGTTAAAACGCAACGGAGATATAGCGTTTTGAATATATAATTTCCCCATACAAATCACTGTATTTTCGGCTTGGTTCCTAACGTTAGGAACCAAGCCGAAAATACAGTGATTTGTATGGGGAAATTATATATTCAAAACGCCATATCTCTGTTGCTTTTTAACCAATTCCCATGAAATTTGGCTTGTTAACGTCTTTTTTGATGCTCTCTCGAAATTGAAGATCGAAAATTGTCAAAAGCAAAATAATTATTTTCGTGACGTCACACTTCGGTACTCTATAGCCGTTCTTTTAGTTCATAGGTCGGAGTTATGCATCCCAGCGGCGGACTGGAAATTTATTATGAGGCATGGTCCCGGAAGCTCTATAGTGAATCGTGCTACATTTTTTCTAACGGAGGAGGGGAGAGCCCGTAACGCAATATTTTAGATGCATCCACAATTCGCCGACAATATGAAGAAAAGAGATGAAGTATTAAAGAAAGAGAACGAAATGAAGGAAAAAATGAATAGGGGGGGGGGGGGGGGAGAAAGAGAGAATGGACGTCTAACCTGATGCCATCCCGGCCAGGAATGCCGCGCCCAGGGCAGACATATCAGTCTGAGACGGTTTATCCAAACTTTGTCCAGTTAGGCTACTCGTCAGTTCCATTACAAAATCATTGTTACAAACACCACCGTCTGCCCTGTGATAAAATGAAATATTTAAAGATAAAATATTAGAATGGCAGAAAAAATGAAGTAATCCTTTTTTATTTTCCCGGAACCTCGCCTTGAATTGCTTTGTGCGTGATCACTCAACCAGAATATCGAAAGTGGGCTATTTCGATCGCTTAGAGAAGCAATATTGGACATCCCCACTTCCTTTGTGGGTTTAATTATCATATAAAAAGTACTTAGGCTATTCTCTTTGTAGTTGCCGCACATTAAAACAAAACGACAAGAAACTTTACCAGCTTTAATTCAAGATATCGTGGATGGCGTATCCAAGGGAAACAAGTAGCTAAGGAGAATAGCCAATATGCACGAACTCGAATTTCTAGCACAAAGCATGATGGGAAACCAGGTCCTTACGCTTTTTTGGCTTCTCTAAAAATTCATCTGACAATTTCTCCTCCGACATTTTCTATGGAAATGTAAGTATTTCAACAGTCGAAAATAACAGAGTATTTTTTTCTGATATATCCTGATTTCCCTGTTTCATTTTTGCAGGGCTCGGGTTCCCAGAGTGCTTTGTGAGCTTTGATGCACATTGTCTATTCCTCAAATACACCTGCAAATATTAATGTTTAGGAAAACATCGTACTGAACTTACTTTATTGATGACATCACAGGAACTTGAGTTTCTTCTAGTACAGTTTCATAAAGTTCCATAAACCTGTTTTCCAGTAAATAAATATAATAAAAGTATACTTCCATCTGCCCCTAGTTTATACTATACTCTTCTCTCAAGGGCTTTAAAGAAGGGCTCGCGTTACGCGTGACGCGAGAGAAAATGATTGCGTGATGCGCGAAAAACCCGGCATGATTCACCAATGTTCACAATTTTTTTACAGAACATGCGTGAGTGCTTTTTAAAGGTAGTTTCGTGTTCTAAAGAGTTGATTATAAACGATGATTGACGAAGCCGACATGCTGTCTGGCGGTAAATGTGAATAAGATGATTCATAAAAGTGAGAAGCCGGCTCAATAATTGATAAAACAAATAGACAGTCAGAGAATTTTTATTGCTTTTCAATCCAACGAAAGGAAATATGGGAAGAAGCCATAATCCATTATAATATGGTCTGACACCTTGCACGAGACACACGTCAGGAAGAAATAAAAAATGGGAGGGGGTGAAAATTGTCTCAAGAGGATGATGGATTCCAAATTAAAATAAGGTATGATTTGTCTCACCTGAATGCTATGGACTCTAGAATTGCTCTTATAATATGACTCTTGGTTGTAGAAGCTTTGATTCCCATCAGCGACACACAGGCTTTGTCGTCATTGATTGGTGCCTAAGAAAATAGACATAGCAAGGGCTTAACCAGGGGAGCGTTGCAGGGGAATCTCCCATTTTACGTCAGGAAAAAAACACCAACCCTACCCCCCTTGGGATGGATTGACCTCTGTTTGGAACAAAAAATCCACCCTTAGGCACCCTGCTAGGCACATGGTGCCATAGACATAGCTACAATATAAAATGAAATGAAAAATGGGAAATATAAGAAATGGGAAGGAAATGGGCATTACGTTTTTTAATTTCTCTAGTAACACAGTGTACACTAACCTGTAAGCCATGAAACGCTGGGACAAAATAGACATCATCTGAACCTGGTAAAGGAGAAGTGTGCAAGAGTAAAATGAGAACAAGGAGATGGAATCACAGTGATGCTAAAAGTAAACCAAATATATAGATGACTGAGGGGTGGGGTGTGGAGACTTTAGCCCCCTCTCTCCCTCTCCTCCCACAATCAAAATTCTGCTCTGTAGTCCCTGGTTAGCAACAACAACAACATCAACAGCAGTAAAATTTTACTTACTTGCTACAGAAAATGCCATATCACTTGTTTGATTAACATCATTAAAAAAGCCTACCAAAGAATAAACAATAAATCTAATGTCAAAATTGGTGGTTTGGCACAGGTTAACAACCCTGTCCAGTAAAAAAAAAGCAGTTACAGAAACTAGAAACACAAATATCATAGCCTTATGCGCCTCCTGGTACAGAGAGCCATAAGTATAAGTAAAAACTAATGTTCAAAGAAGTTCAAATATTTTCGTGCTTGAGAGTAATGGTTTGAACCCAGGTGTAGTAGTTGAGTGAGTAATGTGATCATGCTTGATAGTATTTTATACATGGTCAACTTACCCATTGATTTGGACCATTCAATGGCAGTAGCTGTTCCTGAAGCATTCCCTTCGGCCATGTAGACTGTTTCTGACCCAATTTTCCACCCTACTAATGGGTACAAGCCTATGAATAGAAGAGAATGTTTACACATTAAACTTACAAACCAAGGACATAAAAGACTGCATGGCCACAAATTAGCAGGGGGTGGGGGAGGGGAGGACTATTCAGTCACAATCTTAAAAGCATTGTTTACTCTCCAAGAGGTTTGATTCCTGCACCGGCATCACATTTGAGTAGAGTTTGTTAGGTCTCTCCCTTGATTTGAGGGTTTTGTTTTTTGTTCAATTTGATCTGTGAGTTAGCCTTGCCCCGTTGCACACACACAGTGCAATGTTGTGCACAATGTTGCAGGTAATCTATGTTGCTAGCCATGTCACAATTTGTTGCATGCAATGTTGCTGAAGTAGAAAACGATCCTACTTCAGCAACATTGTCTGCAATATTGCACTGTGTGTCTGTGCCTTAAGCCTGCTCTGCTTGGAAGAGTGTTTCTCTTTTCTTTGAGAAAACCCTAAGCAGAGTAGATGAAGCCCTGATAAAAGATGAAGTATATTTTTAGTTTTAGGACGGTTCTTCTACCTGCTACTGATGCATGTGGGTATTTTCCTGTGTTGACATCAATAAATGTTCCTGTGCCCATTGTACACTTGACATCACCAACATCAAAACAGCACTGTCCAAACATAGCTGACTGCTGATCAGCAACCTAATACCAAAAACATACAAAAATACACTGATGAGAAACCGATGTTGGGATGAATAAGGCTGGAGGGAGAGTGAGGGGGGAGGGGGTGAGGGGGGTACCCAAAAGGCTGTGTGATTCATTCATTCATAAAGTTTACAAACTTGAAATGAAAAATGAAAGGAACTTTGTCATTTTCATTTTTACTCAGTACTGCATTCATTATATTAGATAGGCAGTAAAAATGTCTTTAGAGTCAAATATTACTGTAGTTATAGGGAATTCACAGCACCCTTCCTCAATAGAGCAGATTTCATATGGGTGTGAAACGTCAGGCCACATGGCATTGTTATGTTGAATATTTTCATACGCGGCACAGCACTAACAAGTTGCAGACCATGTCATAAGTTTTTTAGTCATACGAAAACTGCTCTGCCTTGGGTCTACCAGAAGAGAAAAATGATTTACTTCATGACAATGTATGTGTACTTACAACTGCTCTAATGGGAATTGCAGCTCCAAAGATATCTTTAGCAGAATCACATATGTGACCACTAGGGTGGGAAAAGGAGATAAATATATACATCAATACACCTTCTCAGCTTGGGCGTAATGTTTTCCCATTTCTGACCACATGTCATTTCCTAGAGTAATATTTTCTTGTTTAATGGTTGTGCATGAGAAGGTACATGAATATGGATACAAACAAAGAGAATATCTCGAGAGAATAAAAGTGGTCTGAAATGGGGAAAAAATACACACAAGCTAAAGGTCTATTCTTGAAAATGTAAAGTATGGTATTAATGATGAAAATGTATTTAATAGCACAATATCAAAGCACAGAGAGTGAAGCAAATTTACATTATTACCTTGTATCAACAATTTTTGGTAAAATTGATGCTGGAATATTGAATACAGTTGTGAGGATGGAACTCCATTCCATCTGAAAGAAATTACATCAAATACCTGGTCTTTAAGAGGGAATCACTGACAACTGTTTTCATTGTTTGCAATAGTGGAGACAAAAATATGACATAGTTTTACCAACAGTGCTCCTTAATACCATGTGTGGAATCCTGTGTCAATCAAATTGTATCCACAGGGACAGTGGAACCAGGCGGGCTGGGGCATTTTCCCTTTTGCACACTAGTCTTTTATATTTTCCAATCTTAGCCCCCTTTTCCCCTTTAATTTGCATACACCCCCCCCCCCCTCACATTAAAATGTTTTCTGCCACCCTGATCCATGACACTGTTAAAAAAACTAAAAGTTTTCAAGGGCATGTGCCTACCATGGAATGTCATGGGAACACAGTGATTGATGTCCGTCAAACCTACTTCATCCCAATGGCGATTATGCGCCTGCTAATAAGACAGTATTGTATTAAAGTACTAGTAAAAGTAACTGCTGTTAATGTAAATACAGCTGGTAAAAATACATCAAAGTGAAGCATTTCTTACCACAAAGGGGTCAAACATTCCAGTGGAACTAGCATTGGAGTAGTCTGTAATATGGTATTTATTTCTTGTTAACTTCCAAAGGAGCCAAGTGTCTATCGTACCAAATAATAATGACCCATTTTCAGCCTTTCTTTGCAACTGCAGAAAGGAAAACATCTAAATAAGCCCTAATATCAAATATTTTAAAAATAATTCCTATTCCATTCTTTATATAAAATTGCTGAATAACTGTGAACAATCAACTTACCTCAGGATGGTTTTTCAGGAAATAATGAAGCCTCATGGTTACCTAGCAACAGAATATACAAGAGAGAAATTCAGTTTTAGGATTGGGATTAAAAAATTCAGATGATTTAAAAATACTTTTGCACAGATAAATTGTCCAACCTGTTGAGTAGAAAAGTTGATTACACTTCCAGCCAAAAACTGCTTACGTCTAGATATCATGTGCATTAGTTTGGAACCAGCATGTAAACTCTGGAGAAAAGGAAATCAGACGATTAAGAAATCTAATAAAAAAATATAGAAAAAAACTGAAAAACGGAATTTTAAATAAATTCATGGGAAATATGGATGAATGAATTGATGGATGGA
This sequence comes from Anthopleura xanthogrammica, assembly GCA_964019055.1. Classification (NCBI taxonomy): domain Eukaryota; kingdom Metazoa; phylum Cnidaria; class Anthozoa; order Actiniaria; family Actiniidae; genus Anthopleura; species Anthopleura xanthogrammica. The sequence goes on along the minus strand of OZ025210.1, from coordinate 2,681,380 downwards.
TGCATAGTCACATAAGTGGATGGATGGGAATTGAAAAAATGGATGGGATAAATAGATGGATGGATGAATGGATAAGTAGATAGATGGATGGGATGAATGGACAGATGCATGGGCAAATGGTTGAATGGATGGATAGTTTGATAAGTGGATGGATAGGAATGGAAAAATAGATTTTAAATAGATGGGAGAAAGAGAGACAAAAAAATGAATGATGATAAGGTCCAAATTAAACGAGATTAATGAAAGGATGAATTAATAAATGGATAAAGGAATGGAGAGAATCAATGGAATGGGATGAGAAATGAATAAAAAAATAATAAAGAAAGCAACAACAAGCTAAACCTACTTTGATTGCAAGTGATTTGTTCCAGCTTTCTGCGTGATCACTTGCTCGAAGATCTTGCCATGTTATGAAATTATGCTGTGGTTTCCCAGTTTTTCTAAAAAAATGCAATTCATTTATTAATCTTGAATACCTCTAAATATAGATCTAAAGAACATTCAAAATATGTCATAAAAACGCTAAATGTTTTTCTAGTCAAGAATCCACTAATTAAGATTTCCTCCCTCCGCCAAAAAAAACAACTTCTTAATTCCAATTGGAATGCATTGTGGAAGAAGAGACACTCTGTGGAATCCTCTGTTTAGTTTCATTTTATTCTTATTCAAATTTTATTACCTATCCCATGTTACAAAAGTCCCTCGTTGTGTTGAAATACCGAGTGCTGTCACATCTTCTGGAGAAATCTGTTCAGCTGTAAAGTTTTGAATTAAATCATATATTAAGAATGGCTATTGTATCTATATTAATGGGCCTGCTGTCTCTGTTTAATAATAGTCTGATTTTCCAGAACATTCTTGAAAAGTCATTCAAGGGTGCAACACTCTTCAGTAAGTTTATATACCTTCCATGGTTTCCCATATGATATCCTGAAACTGTTCCCATAGCTGATAAGGTTCTATCTCAACCCATCCAGGTTGTGGATGCAGCAATTCTATCTAATCACGAAAAGAAAATTAAGAATTCAATAAGTAAGGCTTCTTGCCCTCAGCTGCACAAGTGTTCAATAAGTGGTTTCTGAATGAAGGATGCTGTATTTATGAAATTAGATGTGGAGAAAGTGAAAAAAAAAACTCAACAAATTTAAAAAAAATAATGAATGAATGAATAAATAAATAGTCTAAATAAGGTTAATTATCAAATCAACACATAACGTAAACGTAAGCTTTAGACTTTGATCATGTTCAACTGTTACACATGAATTGAAAAGACTTGTAAAATAGGTAAATGTTTTTGAAGTTAATCTTAAGTCAATTAGACAGAAAGCCGAATTAGTTGGTTAAAGCGTTTCTTCTCAATCTGTTCTGCTTTATATTAAAACCGTATAAGTTAGAGGAGTAGTAGCAGAGTAAAATTCAGTTCGCGACTGTAATGTTTACAAAAACCACTCAGCATAACAACCCTTCACCTTTCTTGTAGTGTTGTACTTGGAAATGCCGGATTTATCAAACAGATGGCATGTTAAAAGAGTAGTTCCTACGTCTACGGCGATGATGTTGTATGGTTTTTCTTTCTGTCCAGTTGAAGACTTCTTAGAATTCATTTTCAGACAAACCTTTAGTTTGGGGGTCAATCTAATTTAGTATTGGACTTTGAGGGAATCCAAAGGCCATTTGTTCAGCTTATCAAGGGGGTGGGGTGAGGAAACCATTTTGTCCTGCATTAATAGCACAACTTAATAGTTTTTTCTCCCAAAATGCTTTACATCTTAAAAATATTTATCTCAATTTACTTTTAAAGTACGTGATTTGAGCTAATTTCAAATAAATCATTTTAAGGATTCATTTGATTAAAATATCTAACAACCCTCCCCTCCCTATGTGTCTATCCTTGAGCCGAGATAGACTGGTATCGATTTGGCGCGCCATTTTGAACCTCCAGAGATGGCGGGCTTTTCAATCAAAACTTTAAAAATCGATATTTAATATATTTTGATTATTGATTACCTTTCCTAAATGCGCATTTATGGGAAGAAAAATATATGAGCACTTATGATACTTTAGGCTTAATATTTAGACACCAAAGAGTGCTTTGTTTTCGAGCTTAGTGAGACTTTGCTTGGGTCATCTTGCTAAAAAACTTGTACAAACTTTTGAAGTGTTTGCACAAATGTTCAGCAACCAAGGAAGTGATCAAGGATGTGGGAAATGGCTGACGACTAAAAATACGAGAAGAATCGCTCAGTCACTAAAGCAGAAAAATGCGAGAGGAACCAAGAAAGGAAGAAAGAAGCAGTCAGTCATCAAAGGTGACCACCTACCTGGAGTAGTTATCTCAAGCACGCCAATGCCTCCTAGACTTGTAGAGATGTTATCTCGCGTAAAACAGGCTAAAGTAGAGAGGTTCTTCAAACCTGTTGGTTCAAAGGATGAAGAGGACAAGAGGTCTGAGAGTGAAGACTCAGTGAGGAACGATGATGATGGACTTGGGAAAGATGTTGTTCAAAGCTACACAACTCCTATTTTAAGAAGACAACATAAATTGACTACAGGTTTGTAGGAACTCAATTTTAGTGTAATTTCTAAATTCTGCTCATTCCTCCCCCTCCCTCCTACCCGGGGCTATTCACCCCCACCACACCCAGATACCCTGGGAGAGTATTCTTGCAACATCACCACAAGTAGAAAGTTTGGGGAATTTTCTACCATTTATTTTATTGTCCTTCAACATATACCACCCCTCCCCATGTAACCATACACCACCACTATCACACAACACATACACACACATACCTCAAGAAGAGCTCCTTCGGGCTCCTTCCTAAAGCTTATTGGAACCAGATTTCTTAATTAATGTTGATAATTTCATTTGATTTCCACTTTCCATAGACCAGGAAGAGTTGCAACTGTGGGTGGATGATGATGACACAACTTCAAATGAGAGACTTCAAAATGAAACAGACAATCTCGATATAAGTGGAGTGTTGCCGATTGAAGTGTCAAAGTCTTGCTTATCTGCCGATAATGATTTACTAGCACAAGGTTTACATCGTCCCAATACTACAGCAACAAATCAACATGTGCCATTGATCAATTCAAGTCCAGATGATACAATAAAAAGTCCAGTTTCAAAAAGATTTAAATCTATGACAGATGATTCGCCCACATGCCCTACAACTCTGTTTCCTAGTTGTTTCAATAATGATGACGATGACAAAGATTCTGACAGCTTTCATTATACACAGTGGGTTAATGACCAGAAAAGAAAATCCAAAGAGCTTCAAGGGGATAGTCTGGTTAACAGCCAAAAAGGAGAAAAGCTTGATAGTTCTGGTAAAAGTTCATCTTCAAGTTCTACTGATTTGAACCGAAAATACAGCCAAGCGATTTGTGATGAGAATTTTTCTGACACAGAGTCACAGTTTCGTTTCTCACAGTGGGCCTTGGAGCAAAAAGCAAAGTGCAAAAGATTACAGGATGATGAAATATTATCTGACCTAAGAGATAAGACAGAAAGTTTGCATGAGAATCTTAAAGAATCTAAAAGTCCCAACCACCTTCAGTCAGACTTACATTGGACTGAATCAAACTTTCAATATACAGAATGGGTGAGAGAACAAAAGACAAAAAGCAAAGAAATTCAACATTCATCACTAGAATCAAGGAACGTTTCTCAAACTTGTAATGGAAAAATGATTGAAAGTTTGAATGAAAATGATGTGTGCATTCCAGAATCAGAAGTATTTGAGGGAGTTGAATCAGGGAGTGAATATAGATGGCAGTACAAAAGGAAGGGCTCTTTGGAAGGGGAATCAGAAAATTTAAGCAAGACAAATCACCTAAGCAGCAGCAATATGAATGCTTTCTCCAGAAAAGCATTCAAAGATGTTTCAAATGAAGTTATGCGCAGCAGTGGGACAAGTTCAAAAACCGAGAGAAAGGAACTGAGTGAACTGTGTCAGAAAGACACCAAGGAAGAAGGGAGTAATAACATGACTTGTCCCTCCCAAGAGTCTGAATATTTTGGGTTTACAGAATGGACAAGAAATCAAAGGCAGATCTGTAAACAAATTCAAAAAGATCCTGAAGTACCAAGTATTCAAGATGAGTTCTGGGATATATCTACTGAGAAGAATGACATTGAATCTAGTAATGAAAAGCTTGTCCTTGCTTCTGATACTGACCAAGAAAGTGACACTGAGTTGTTTTAGGATCTTACAACCTAAAATTAGCATTTGACAACTTTCTACTATTTTATGACGATAGAGGATTTCAAGTCCTCCCTCTCAGACTCAGGTTGTAATTATTGTTGTTGTTGTTTACCCAAAATATCCATAATACCCAGTTTTAAAATGCAAATAATTCCCCATTCAAGGTATCATCTACTAAACACAATCATTAGTTTTACTGTAAAATAATGATGTGCTAAAGGTGTAGAACTACTTGCACTTGAATTATTCAATTAGAATAAAAAAACAAATGAAATTCCTCATGATAACTTATATATTAAGGAAATAAACAATGTAATTGGGTACTATTATTACAAGTAACGTTTTTGTTTAATTCATTCCTTGCATTTCTGTTGTAAATAGAATGAAATTACAGTATATGACATATTTACAAAATGAAAAATACAATAAAAAATGTTTTATACCATACTTTGCATGTGATATAGCATTTGTGACTGACTGCCTGTTTATTAGTCTAAAGCTTTTCGATTCTCAAATTTTGACTCCACTGCTCAATAGAACACACATTTAGATTCACCACTTTCCATACATCGGTTCACTGGTCAAACCCAAAGCATTCAGTCGAACTGCAAGGTTCAAATCTGAACAATCCTTTGAAACTACCTTGCAGCTTCGATTGAATGCTTTGTCTGTGACCAGTGAACCGATGTATGGAAAATTGTGAATACTTGGGCATGTCGGTCCAAGGGAAAAGCTTTTCATGTCCCATTTTTGATACAAGTATGTGGAATCCAAAACAGCAGACGTCTTCAAGTATGAAAATCAGAAAGAAAATTTCCTAAGAGTATAAGAATCACTTAAGAAGTGTCTCTTTTGATAGAGTTTGTCAGCATTATTTCTTTCCCTTTGTTTTCTGGTGAACAAGCTCCCTGAAGTCAGACAGAATTTTGTTTTCCCTCTTGGATCGCTCTTCATAGTTAAACATTGCTAATGCACGTCTGTAGATTAAGAGGAACCAATTTAGTATCAGTAAAAACAAGATAAAAAACAATGATTGTAATCATTGAAATCAAATAGGTAAGAGAAATATAAATGGTCAGAATGAACACATACTTTTCATCTGCACTGTAAATCTGGTTTTCCTTTCGTAGACGTACAGCCTCCATTCGTCGATGTCTAAAAACAATTATTCACCACTATGTGAGCATGAATGCAACCATTTTTAACAACACGCATTGATAACCCCTACAATATACATATTCGAGTTCACAAAGAATATCAGGGCTTAAAATAATGGCCAGTCAGTCCCCAGTCATTGTGACTGGCCAAATTAGTTTTAGCTTCCCATACCTTGTTTCTGACTCCACATCACTGGTCAAAATGACCAGAACGGCAAAGACATAACCATTTAGGTTTTGATCATATCATTGCATGTTAATTTGCACTATATAAATAATAAATATCATTTTAAGCCCGGATCATGAAAGATTAAGAGATGTAAGCCTAGTACATACCTGCTGCCACTCATCACAAACCCAGATGATTCAAAAGTTGAAATCTCATCACATGTCAAGCCAATCTCACCACGCCTTGGAATACGTTTTCCCATCTTAACATATTCTGCCATAGCTTCACCTTCACCTGGCAACAACGCACCTCCAAAGCTAAAGATATAAATTTAAGTTAATAACCTTGTTATACCTTATTATAGGAAATTAACGCTCCACAAAATTAAAGTATTAGAAATTAGCGTGACTTAAATTAACGCGAATTGAGGGCAAAAATACTTTCAAATGAAGAAAATTAACGCAAAAGAGAAGTCAAAATTCCCATTTAAATGAAATTAACGTGATGGACACAAAGATAACTCATCTGAAAGTGAAAATGAAGAGCTTGTGGAATAATAATAATAATAATTTATTACTTGTATGAAGGCGCAAATTCGCATTTGGATATGATCAAATGCGCCTAAAATATTACATTCTATTGAAATAATAAAATAAATTAATTAATAAAATATGTTAATATGTAACTTTGTAAATAAAAACTTAGTTACATACAGCTGAGGTATCCTATATAATATAAAAATGTTATTAAAATCTGATATAAATATGTACATAAATAAAATAATATGTACATAAATAAAATAGAATGAAAAACAAAAATATAATTTCCGACAAAAACTGAATGTTGACTAGTTGACTAGTGACTAGCTTTTATGTTCAGTTTTACAATAAACAATTTTTCAAAAGTAGATTAAAGATAAAATTGCTAGAAATTGATATTGTGAAAATTAACATTCCACTTTATTAATGATATAGAAATTAACATTAAAAAAAATGAACACGACTTAAATCAATGCAATTTTTTGAAATTCGTGTTAATTTCATGGAGCGTTAATTTCCTATAATAAGGTAACCTTGAATGATATACATGTATTATATTGTATAAACAATGAAAGCTACTGTGAAATCTTTTGATAAATACCACAGACATTGCCACGATGACGTGACATGCAAATGAAGTTCTAATCAAGATTTTACTTACTCTCGTAGCTCTGGTGTACTGCCATCTTGCATAATGGGAAGTGGTCCTACGATTTCACTTTCTTCTCCCTTGTCATCTTTTTTGGCTAATAAGAAAACAATGTTTACTGAGCAAAGTATGGAATCCCATTGGATTCTCCCGTATAGGTGCTTCTATCTTGTATTGGGATTTTAAAATATAACAGTGTGAAAAGTTAAAACAACGTCCTTGTTTTACAAGGGTAGCACTTAATAGCCAATGACTAACAAACCTATGGCCCTCATTCCATAATCGAATTGGAATTTAAGGGTTGATTCTTGTGGAGGGAGGAAAACCAGAGAATCTAGAAAAAAAAACCTCAAAGCACAGGAGAGAACCAACTAGAAACTCTACTCAAATACAATGCCGAGTCTGATGGGACTGGAACTCAAGTCACCTTGGTGAGAGGCGAGTGCTCTTACTGCTATGCCACCCAACCTTCCCACAATAAGTTACCAAGTTTACTTACGTTTGATTTGTTTTTTCTCTACTTTGTCTACATTTGCCTCCTCCCATTCTACTTCTGATCCATCTACAATAAATTATAAGAAGAATAGTTGAGGTTTAGGCTTTAGTGGTTAAGATAAACAGCTGAATCTTAAGAATACAATGTCAATTTATAGCCCAGGGGTGGATCCCAGATTTTGTTCAGGGAAGGGTGCAGTGTTTATGGGGCACCTGTCAGCAAAAACACTGAACTCCCCAAAAACAATTGAACCTTGTATTGTGTTGGATATCTTGCAAGTGGCAAAGTATGGGCACAAAGTTGGCGCAGAGAGGGGTGCAACCCTCAGGACCAAAAAAAGAAACATTATTTTGCATTGATTATCTTCAAAATAGGGGCTCAAAATTGATCCTGGAGGGGTGCACACTCCCTGCACCCCACCCCTATACACAGTTCTACAAAACTACTGAAACAATGAGATCTTTTGTTTAATTTTTGGCAAATTTGAATGGGAAAATATGCTGCTTTCTTACGACCCATAAAGCATTTCGATTTGGCTCATTTGCATCAAATTTGAGGGGCACTTTGCATAAACACAATAGTTCTCATGTGCAGTGAAGTGTTATAATCTATTACATCTATGCAAAGTGCCCCTTAAACTTGAGAACAAGAAACCAGTGAATATACCTGACTTCAATGCTTATGAAACATAGGCTACTGTTTACTGTTTTAATGAAGAAATATTTATAAAATTAATAACTAATCAACTTCCAATAGTACCTGAAGATTTTTCTTCACTTTCGCTTTCACTTTCTTTTCTCTTCTTTCTCTTTTTCGAGTGTTTACTACTGCAAATAATGAATGATAAAACATTTCTAATGTAAATGACATGGCCTGATCACAACCACAGGAAGCCCAACCCCTAAATATGAGGCCATGCCCAGGTGAATTCACCATTGAACCAAGAATTAGGGCATGTTTTAGTGAATGTGACAATAAATAAATTAGAAATGGTCCCCACTTTTATGTCTCATGAAGATACTTGAATTAACGGGAGTTATTACCTCTTTTTTGATCTATGCTTCTTTTTTTTCTTTTTACTTGATTTCTTATGCCTTTTCTTTGGAGCTTCCTCTTCACTCTCACTATCTGTGTCCTTTTTACCTTTGGGAATGAGAAAAAAGAAATAATAAATTTCTTGAAACTTGTGTACTTATATATAAACTGTTCTTAAAGGAATTTACTGTACAACTTACTTTTTCGACCATTTGCTAATGTAGGATGAATTCTTTTCTTTTCCTCATCAGAGCTAAAAGATGGAACAGAACAACCTCATCAATAGTTGAAATATATTTCTGCTTTGATTGTAACAAAATTCTCAAAGATTGTCTTTTGAAATACTTTATACACCCATCTTTATCTCACAGTGCAGTCCATCGATATCTAACTTGTTGCATATTTATTCAACCAGCAAAAAGAGCATATGCTATGGCCCTTTCTCATGCGATCAATAGCCATATTGTGGGCTTGAACAATAGATTCCCCCTGAAGCTTGTTAAGCATGTACTTCCAAATGAGTTTATGTGGGCATAAACAAAGTTTTTTCATTCTCATGGGAATAAACTTGTTTGTTTCAACTTACTCAGCTGGTGGATCTCGTGGAACAGGCCCCCATACCTCAGGAACACCATCACTCATTATTTGTTCTCTCATTGCTCTGCGGCTAAAGGTAAAAATAGAATAAAACATTTTCTTATCTAACTATACTCAGTAGACATGATTGTACAAATATCGCAGGTGACAAGATGTAAAACATAGGGGAGGGGTGGTTAGGGCAACAATTATATATGTAATATGAATAATAAAAGTTATATTACCGTTCCATGGCAAGTTCTTCTGATGATTTCTGATTTTTTCTAAATCTGAAAAGTATGAAAGAAGAAAGATTAATAAGCTTACACGTTTGAAAAAATTACAATACTATTCCCATCATTTGAGACCCTTTAACAGTCATTGTTACTGCTCTGATGATATCACAATATCCTAGAGTTGAAGCCAGTAGATCTTATTTTATAGGAGTTTAAAAGGAAGTATGGTTTATAAGCTTATTGTTCAAGTTCTTCAAGTTCTTCTACGTACTGTTGTCCGTACTGTTCACGTTCTACACTACGACTCCTGCTACGCGAACGAGACCGAGATCTTGGCCAAGAAGGCGATCTAGATCTTGCTTTTCGATGTCTTCGGGAATGTTCAGGACTTCTGCTTCTGTGTCGATGACTATGGAGTTGTTCTCGAGTCATTTTGGAGCTAAAATAAAACGAAAAACTACGATACTTGTATATAAAATTTTCAAAACGTTTGCAAAACTACCTTTGACCGCGCGTCAGGAAGTCTGAGGCGACTAGTGCCATACCTCACGCGATTTTGAATTACGACAGAATCGAACGCCTGACGGAAACTGCCGGAAAAGGGGAAAAAACAAAATGGAAATTCGAAATGTTACGGAATACTGAATAGAAAAAAACTGCTATGTGACAAAGAAGGTTGTAGTTTTATAAAGTGATTCAATATGTTATACTTCCGTAGTTTTTGAGGCCGTGGTTATTATTTTTTTGATAAAAGAATTGTGTCAACAATTATGGAAGATCATAGTGGAGGGTGCTGTAAATGTCATTCATCGTCTAGTTATGATCAAACTATGTCTGAAATGGATTTTACCAGAGGCGTTTGGACCGCAGCGATGGACGGGGAACTTCAGAAAGTTGAGGCCTACCTGAATAAAGGAGGTGACCCTAATGCTGTTGATAGTTCAGGCTACACTGCACTGGTTAGTAGACAACACGGACAACAATTTTGCCCCAATTATGTGGTTATCTTTTCAATGTTTAATTTATCATTCTGAATGTAAAAAAAAAAATTTCTTTGATCAAAACCCCAAATTTTTGAGTTCAAAATTTACCAGAGAAGTGTGATGGGATAGATTTCAGATTTAGTATTTACCTGGTAAAGAATAACTTGCCATATCTGGAATTAAAGGAATGGATTTTTCAATCTTTATCATTCCCATCTAACAAATTTTTGTTCAAATAAAGTTTACCTTGTTTTGCATGTTGCAGCATTATGCAAGCCGCAGTGGGCATTCTGCAGTGTGTGAGCTTCTTCTAACAAAGGGAGCTTGTGCAAATGCACAGACAAGGTCTGGCCAAGTCACGCCACTACATAGAGCTGCCTACTGTGGACGTATTGGAGTTGTAAATCTGCTCCTTCAGCACCAAGCAGACCCTACACTTTGTGATACTGATGGGCAAACAGCACTCCATAAGGTAAGCTGATAGGAAGTTGAATTTACATACTTTCATTTGCCATAACACCCTCCAAGTTTAAGGAAGGGTGGAAATAGTCCCCTTACAGCATGTCAGAATGCTTCTCAATTTAACATCATGTGAAAGGGGTCTATTGAGGTGCAATATTGTTAAATAATTAACCCCATCCTCTAGATGGAAAGGGTACATCTTATTTCCATCACTATGAAATAATTACAGGTTTGAATCTGAATTTGTACAAAATTTATTGTTGATTCCCACACAGGCTTCTGAGAGAGGTCACAAAGAAATAGTTCAGTTGTTTGCAGAAAGGAATCCTAGATTAATACAGATCAAGGACAACAGGGGAAGGACAGCATTGGATATCATCCCTGAGAACAGATCAGACTTACACAGTCTTCTTCAGTAAACTGTCAATCATTTTAAGGTCCTGTTCACATGGAGTCAAGATAACTCTTACTAATGCTTGGACAATGTATTTCATGATATCTGAAGAAGACAGAATATAATTTCTAGCACCACCCTGATATCATGTCAATGGAGCATAAATATCTTAACCAACTCTAGTTGTGCAGAATTTGTCTTTTCATAGTTCCACTGAAACCAAACATACTGTACTGTCAGCAATAATGCTTGTTTACTTGCAACAAGTAAGGCATTTTCCTTTAATCAGATTACACAGCATAAGCGAGAATTAAGACACATTAGATGTCTGGGATGATTGCTTATAACTGAAATGTATTCATGGTCATTAAATATTTAAGATGTTTTACAAAGTTTATGATAAGATGACTTGTAGATTGTTATTCCTATACCAATCAAGAAGCAAAATCTTCACTTCAGTGAGTTACCTCATTGCTCAAATATAGCAATGATGCTGTTTGATTCTAATTTTTCAAGGTTTTCTTAGTATATATTGTACAATGTAAAATAATAGTATTTAATGGTAATATAACCATACCATTTTTGGACATCTCTAGATTTATTACTAAAACTTTATTGAAAAAAGTAGGCAATTTTTTTCTGAGAGCATGTTCAAATAAGATAAAAATTACCAAAACTTTTGAAGAAATATCAAGAAAATAGAAAAAAATGTCAACAAAGGTTATGATAATTAATCATCACAACTCATTTAAAGAGAAACTTTCACTAGCTTGTGTTCTTGTTTCAATATTACTAGATATAAGAATTATAAGGGGTTCCAGCAGTGCCAAAATCATGGCATTATTTAACTTTTGCATATTCATTTTGCATGGGCAAATTGTTCAATATGTATTACTGAGGTTCTTTTTGTATCTCTAGAAAAGATGATGGAATATTTTTATGCCACTCGTCACCAGCCACCACTTTGAGGTAGATTTGAAAACATCGCTCTTCCTCTGTGATTAAAAGTGTAAAATGATGGTCTGTTTCCTAAAGATTCCCAAGATCTGAAAAAAGAAATAGAAATAAAAGTCAGATGAAACTGAGTTGTAAATGTTCTGTCCAAATACATATTAATTCATACATTATTATAATAACAATGTCTTTTTTTAGAGAGGTGGTCCTCTGTGTTTAGCATCTCTAAATGAGACAGGAATGCCATTTTACATGGCCATCTGATCCACAGCAAAGTTTTAATCATTTGCAGATATTTTAAGAGGCAAAAGGCAGCACCTACTTCTTAGATATCTTAAGACACCAAGAGTTGGTCTGCCCAAGGCTTGAACTTAAAACTTTTGTGTACCCACCCCACCCATCACCCCCAACCCAATGACCTTCCCATGTTTGTACCAGCATCTCGCCACCCCTGTGAATAATGGCCAGCCCCTAATGTGTCAATTACATAGTTTGCCCTTGGGAGTTCCATAATCCTGTTTACCCATGAGAACACTGTAATCATGGCCCTTAAGTAAATCAGTGAATCAACTGTTCTTACTTGCTGGCCATTTCTGCAGCAGCACGGATCTCCTTAAACTCTCCTGCCACTAATACTACTCCAATACATCCAAGCAACATGCCCAGCAAACACTGGATGTAAATCTAAAGAAATCAAGAATTGAAGAATAATTAATACTTGGTTAAATTGAACATAAGATGATGAGTTGATGATTCTATAGATATTGCAATTGAATTGCAGTAAAAGCCATATTCAGCAGTATTCCACCATTTCTTCACATCAGACATTGTGGCCTAGGTATTTTTAGATGTGTGTGGTAAAATAGTTGTACAATCCTCTGTGCCAAATGCTCAGTGATTGATGACAGGAGAAAAGAATAAATTTATTTTAAGCATGGAGCTATAGCCTTGTACTGAAACCTTTGTGTGTGACAAGCGAGTAATATCCCGAGGTGGGCTATTGGTTGCTCCATGCTTTGCTACACCAAACCATTGTATAACTAGTATATACTACAATAATATTAAGTAGCTTCAAACGAAATTTCACAGTCCATCTCAACTTACATCAATTGGTAAAGATGTAAATTCCTCTTCTAAAAGCTTGTAATACGTCCTACCTAAAGCATAAAAATAATAAACCACATCTTACTGAGTCTATTCAGTACAGCAGAGAATAAGAGAAGCTCATTTATATCGCTGTTCCGCTACTTTAGTTAAGATGAAGTCATGTAAAGTGTCATGCAGTGAGCCACATGTGAAATATCTTACATTGAACAGCAGAATATCCAGCATGGAGAATAGCTACCAGGCCAATAAACACTAATATACGTCCTAAAATAATCATTTTTCACAAAACAAGTCGTCTAAGATGAATCTTTCAGTCCAAAAGAGGTCGGTTTTTTTTCAGTTTTCTTGTTGATCTTCATGAATCGCCATCTTGAAAGACTAGAGCCTGCGGTGCATGAATCAGCGGGTATTAACAGTAGTGCCAGTCCCTCTCTGTGGGTGTAATCCAAGATGGCGCCTCCAACAAGAAGACGAACAACACGAAGAGGGAGCGAAGAAAACGAACCACAACAGCTACAATTGGAGGGCGATTTCTTTGAGCTTGCGTCATCAATGTGGTACGCCGTGATTCTATCTGGTATGACTTTATTTTGGGTAAGTTTCTCATACTTCTCTCAAAAGATTGGACACAAAAATGTTGAGCAAATATGTTTTCTTTGCTCAATAAACAATGCATTCTCACTGCTACGCTTGAACAACTATGTCAAGCTACTACAAATCTACTACTTTCTCTACCAATAAAAACTTCGGTTTCTTTGCTTGATGCGGCATTTGTAGAGTTACCCCTCCCCTCCTCTCTCTTTTCAGGAGAAAATGTCATGTCGTCTGATCTTGACACTTCTACTGGCTACTACTTCAACAATCTCTTTTCTCATGAATTCTTCAATTCATTTGGGCCATGTTTATATTTTGATAAAGATGTGTCAAATTGATAAATATTCTCTCTTTTCAGTTGGTTTCCTTTCATCCTGACCTTATTCCATACTCATCTCTTGGTCCTATTGGAAACTTCCTTTTTTACCTCAAGGAAAACCATGCAAAGACTCTCGATTTTGGGTAAGCCAAGACCAATGTATATTAATGATGTAGCTTTGAAAAGGCAGCTTGACTGAGTCGGGAGAGAAACAAGGGATTTTCACATTCAATACCATATTCATGCTCTGTGTTCACTAATATCACAAAAAGTCCTATCGTTTTGTTAACGTTTTCTATCCTGAATTTTAATACAGTTTCAGGATTATGGTTTTGATTCATTCCACGGAAGCTTTTGCATCTTACAGATTTTGTAGGTAAGTAAAAAAGACACATAAGGGCCATTTATATGGAGGAAAAATAAGATGTGCCTTACATAAGACACTTCTTACTTTCCCCATATATTTGGGGGACAAAAAATTTAAAACTCATAAACATTATTTTTATCTATTAATATTCTTTGGAACTCCTAGCATTGTGGCATGTTTTGAGGAGTTAGCTGATGGAAGACTAAAGATCAGTTAAAAGGAGTTTTTACCTAGTTTTTCCTTGATTAACATTTGATTAATATTTTAGGCAGATGAAGTTTTCCATGAAGACAACTCTTAAGTGGACCATACAAACACTCTTTCTTGGCTTCGCATCTTTTGGAATCCTTCTTAAGTACTATAATTCCAGGAATAATGCTCAACAAGAGAAAGAAAAACATTCATAAGCTGTTCATCAAGTAGTCATGAATGTTTTTTAACTGAATTCAAAATTTATGCATTCGAGCAATTTTCACATTTCGACACAGGTAGCCCAAGCTATGGTTATGAAAGAGCATACAGTACAGAGAATGTATGAGAAATCAAACGATGTCTCTAAAATGAAATAAATTTCACCATTTCTTTCTTTTTTACCTGTATATCAATGTTTTATTGCATGCTTTGTGGTTTCCTGGCGGTTTTGTTGTTAAGGCTATTTTAGCCTAATTTTAACTTCCTTTCTAAAACAAAGTCTTTGTAACTATAGCTTTGGCTACCTGTGGTGTCAATGATTCAGACAAATTCAATGAAAATGAGTAGCCTGGGGATGAGGCAAGGCGACAATAATTACATTGATTTGCACCATGATAAACACCTAAGTCCAAAATGGTGCACATTGAATTGGAAACAAGGCATCCAGGGGAAAATATAAAGAAACAATATGATGTCTATCAAACTATACACTTGTTCAGTCGTTTTTTCCTTCTTACATTTGGAAACACAACAATTTCGTGGCATTAAATCATAAGAGAAGACTTTACTTACTTAAATTTGTAAATTTGGCCCTGGATGCCTCAATTTCGTGTAATTTCTCCTGGCCGTGCTCCATTATGGACTTATGTGTATCACTGCTATAGATGTGTTGCACGATACCCTCGTCAAGAAAAGTACTCTTCACTTCTGTCTTGGAAGTAAATTGTTGGTTTGTAAGGTACAGGAATTACCAAAATCAAATAAATAGACTTTCAGACAGCGTAACAAAAGGGCTATCTATTTCCTGGAACTATTGTACTCATTAAAATCAGATTTACAATACCTTACGTCATTAATTACGTTGAGTCGAGGTTGTTTATGTGTTGTTCTCTCCTCTGCTACGAGGGTTTTACTTCGGATTCTCTGGTTTCCTCCCTCCGTCAAAAACAACAAGTGCCGGAGTGGTGAGCTCGAACGTAGTAAAGTGTGTATGGAGGATACACGGAACATTCCAATCCCAAGCAGGCTTTTTTTCCATTCGAGATATTCCCTTTCCATTTGAAGGAACTAATAAAAACCGGTTTTCCAATCCGAAATTTCCGGATTTTTCGTAAATGGTAAACACCCACTGCCTCACAACCTTCCACCGTGCATAAATAAAAATATTTCTTTGTTATTGATCTATCAAACAAGACTTTTGTTAACGCTGTCTCAAAACAACATACACCGATTCTAAAGATGGCGATTCTTCACTCTTCTATTTAAACTTCGTCAATCAAAAATTTTACCAGTACATCAATCTTACATGAAAGAGCATCCAAAAGTGAGTGAACAGGAAAACATTGAAACAATGAAACACTTCAATGCCGTGGCATTTTTTCTCTTAAGTTATTACGGAATGAATTTACAGATATAAATACCAGATTTTGCTGATAAATACTGACTAGCCTCGCTTTGGTGTCTTTTACACACTTTACACTGCAGTAACTCCTAAATTAATCACTTTTTTGTCCAAGGTTTTCTACAGAATCCTTATTTATATTATCTTCTTTCCATTGATATGTTTTGTTCCTCTTGAGGCATTAAATCGTTTAGAAAATATGTAAATAAGAAGCGGCCATTTTTCGAATAGGTCTATACTGGGGAAATCAGGTGGACTGTGGATCGAAACGACCTGGGGAAATGAAACTTTATATCTCAGGTCTTCAAATAATATGAATAAAAAAACCAGTTGCTTTGGTTGGTAATTCAATATGGTAAAAAATGGAATTGATATTGAAAAGCCTACCAGCTGTACGAAAAACTAAGCGCGAAAAGGATTGTTGTTGTAATTCAAGCGGCCCTCGCCCGAGTCTTAAAAGTCATATATCTCACAGAATTTAAGGAGATGGATCGCAAAGATTTACTTTAATTTTTTAAACAACACGTATACTTCAACTTTTTTTCTCTAAATTCTTTGAAACGCGTGTTTTTGTATTGGGAAGAGACTTGGAGCAAGGGCCGTTTGGCTAAGCATCGAAGCGCGCTGTGATTGGACAGTTCGTGCGTGCTCCGGACACCTGGTATAGACCGATCGCCAATATGGCCGCCACTTCATTATCATAAATTTTTTAGACTCATATTTTAGTTAATCACTACATTAAAATTATAGATTAGAATGACATCAACAGAGTTAGAAAGTTTGAGACAAAAATATTAAATTATTGAGAAGTTATGAGAATTTTAAAACGTGAAAAACACCACAACGAGGCTAGCAAGGGAACAGATCACTGAACACATACAAATCTCTGTAATTTTGATGCCAAATAGCTTCACTTGAATTCTATTCATAGCAATGAAACTTACCCAAAAATACATATTTCTGCTTGCTCTTTCTGATGGTAGTGCTTATTTTTTAAGATTAGATTTTTATTTCTGAAAGTCAATGGCGGCCATATTGGCATTCGGTGTATAACACCTGGTGCCGTTAATCTGTCTGTGCTGTTGGCACCTTACCCTTGAATAGATGTGGACTTGGGAAATGAAACTTCATACCTCAGGTTATCAAATAATATAAACAAAAAATATGATTAAATATGGGGGTGAAAAAGGAAATTAGTCGAAAATAATATAATTCAAGAAAATTACACACCAACGGAAGAGCTTCTTATTTCCTTGCATTTAGAAATGAAGCTTCGTGAGTTTTCAAATCGAATATGAACTAAATTGTATGTTGCTTCAGAGGAGAAAATTCTTTCAATGAACTAAAAATCAGGGTTTGTGGTAAGTAAATGTAGATTTTCATATCAAAATCATTTTTTTGGACTTTTCGTGAACCTTTTTCGCAGGATTTTAGCCGGTTTTCATTTCAAAAAATTTCACTTTCCATGTGGGATTCATAATTGAAACTTGCAAATGTATAGATTAGTCGAGAAAAATTTTCGTATCTTCGTTCATTCGTTTACTACTATTCTACAATTCTTAACTCACTTTTAAACAGGACTTTTGGTAACGCTGCTCTCAGAGAAACAAACTTATTAGCCTCATCAAATCCTCACAACTGAGCTCAGCTTGGACGAAGCCCTTTGCGCAAAGACCAGGAATGGACTTGGTTCAAGCAGCACGTCTTACCATAATTCTGGTTATCTTCTTCGTTACCTCCATTAGTAATGCTAGCGTCGGAGTACTGATATACCGCTTCAAAAATCTACGAACAATTCCCAACCTTCTCATCCTGAGTTCATGTATTGCTGACATTCTCAACCAAATCTTCAACATTCCAGGATTTGTGGCTGGGTATATCGCCTTGGATGAGAGGTACTTTGTCGGACGAAGGCTGTCCCTCTCTCTGTCGACCTTTCATCTGTTCTTCGTACTGGTAAATCTAATGTCAATGACCCTGATGATGGTGGATAGACTGTGCGCATTGAAGTTCAACATCGCTTACCGGGTGTGGAGGACAAGATCCAAGGCTTTCAAGGCAATAGCTGCCAAATGGATATCGTGTTTCGTAATATCTATGGTTCTTCTGGTTCCCATCTGGGATATAGACCTTGGAAACGTGGCTACTTACAAGTATCGAAGAAGTCATTTTTCTAAGAGAGGAACTCTTGTTTCCTTTATCATTTTCCCGTTTTTTATCATCAATAATTCTATGGTTGCCATAGTTACGTGCTTTGTAATTAAACACAAGAATAAGGTAAGGATTTAGAGTTGAGTAACTGAGGGTAGGGACATTAAGGACCGCTCTTTGAGTTGGAAAGAATGTCCAAAACTTTGTCCCACTTTTCCGGCAACCGCTGGCGCCCGTTTGAGGAAAGCCGGTCATGAATTAGCGTCATTTCTTCCTTAGCGTTCTCAACCTAAACTAATGTACTCTTTTCTCTTGATAAACAGGTCAATGCCAAGAAAATGGGCCTGAACGCCGACTCAGTCCTTGACCATAGACGCAAAGTAAACGAGATCAATGCCATCAAAACAATCGGTGTAACAGTGATGGTTTTCTTTGTGTGTTACATACCTGGTACTGTATACGGGATCTTGGAGAGGATGGGTGTCATTTCTACCACCGATAACCCATGGCCTGGGTTTCTTGCCTATTCTTGTCTGTTTCTTCCTGGTCTACTGAATCCGTTCATCTATGCTATTCGTACAAGGCGTTTCCGTAGAGCTTTGAAATGCTTCCTCAAAGATCCATTCAGCAGTAGTGACATATCTCAGTAATGAGCAGATTCAGTCCTGGTGTCTCTTTTGTTCTCTTCTTGCTTGTTTTGATGGGATGTTCTGCGTGTACCACAAACAGTCTATGTAATTCGATAGCCACAACAAAAGACTCCAAGTTATACAATAGACGCCTTTCACGTGACGTCAAAGCAGCTCAATTTGGAGGACAAAACAAAATAATTTCAATCTCCTGAGAATTGTAACCTACTGTTTTGCCCTCGAAATTGGGCTGCATTCCGACGTGCTGCAAGGGGTCTATAGAACGAAGCTAACAAAGAATACAATAGGTTTTATTGAATTACGTACGTACACTGTGTCCTCTATTGTGTGTGGTACACGATGAAGTACCCGTCAGTTTTGATGGTACAGATGTCTAAAACAGTTTATACTGGAAAACTGAACCGTTTACCAACCAATCACAACGCCACATCCATACATAGAAAAATTAAACCGTGTACTAGTTATTGAACTGATCAAATCTCGCCATACCACTTGACCATTGAACAACCAATCTGAACGTGCAATTTGTATAGGTAATCGCATGATTTTGAGTGCAATTTAGAATAAATTATGACGAGTAAATTTTTCAATGTTTAACAAAATTGCACGAGCCGTTAGGCGAGTGCAATTTGTAATCATTGAAAAATTTACGAGTCATAATTTATTCTAAATTGCACGAAAAAATCATGCGATTATTTGTTAATCATATACATACAAAAATTTCTGTTACACACTTTTTATTTCTTTTGTTTTTTTTAATTTTTATTGTTTCTTGTTGCTAGGCGGAAAACCATTCAACAGCTATGAACCAACCAATCAGAATCGATTTCACGTTTTGCACTGAAAAATTTCAAATTTTGCACTCAAAATTTCAAAATTTGCACTCAAAAATTTCAAAATTTGCACTGCCTTAGCAAATTTAGAATAAATTGAGGTGCTCTCAGCCAATCAGAGTGCAGAAATTTTTGTATGTATATGATTACAAAGAGAAGTCCATGGGAAGGAAAATTGGATCGTCTCAAATAAAAGCTTTATTATATAGACATTTTTGTGTTTTACTGGGAAATACGCCACTCGTATTTTTCATACGAACTATACATCCGGGACCTCAGTGACATATTTTCCCTCACAGATGAATATATTGATGACGTCACTTCCGATGTTTTCCCGCAATATTTTTCAACACGAGGATAAACTTCATATCTTCGCGCCACCGTGTAAGATCCTCTTTTTATTTCAAACTTTTATCATCGATTACATTTGAATTTTAAGTTCATTGGAAGCATTTCTGTTGATTAAAACTTTTATTTTCGAAGAACTAAAACTCTTCAGTAAGGCAGTTCCTATCTTTCCTCAAGATTCCTTCAGAATTGTCACTTTAGCGGAGTTCCCGCACAGAGCACCATACTTAAATTAAGAAAAATTGGTAACCAGGACCCATCGAGTTGATTTTTCATGGCTTGTCCGTTCATTTTCCAAACTCAAAAACTTCCAGCTTTGAAGGCTTAAAATATCGATTTTTCATCCAGTTTTTTTTCTGCTAGTAAAACCACAAGGAGGGGGGGTCACGCTTTTTTGTAACGCTGCGTCACACTAAATTTATATATTAAAGTTCTATATTCATTGATATTTGCAGATCTGAGTGAATATTAGCATGCGTCCCAGAATTTTCGAAATTTCGAAAGTCCGGACTTTACGAAGAAAATTCCGGATGCGACTTTGATATAAACTTTGTAAGTCAATTTTCGCTAGCCTACGTCACATCAGGACGAATACCTCGGTAAAGTAATTTATTTGTCCGGAAGTGACGCAACTAATTTTCGCAGGCATGACACCTCAGTTTTGCAGTGACGTCATTTCTACGTCACTATTTTAGAACAGCTGGTTACGGTTTTCCGTCCTCCCTGGAGTGGTAATTCTGATAAATTATCAACCAAGACAAATAAAAAAAAAAACAATTTTGATTTGCAGTTCATTGGAAGAGTTTTTTCGGTAACCATGCCCCTCTGAAGCAACTTCACATTATTTGAAAACTCGATTTAATTAGGATCGTAGCTTCATTTCTAGGTGTCTTCCGTGCGCGTGTCTTCCGTGCGTTTGCCTTCGTTTAGAAAATACTTGTCTGGGATTATATTCTTTCCAATTCTATTTTTCCCTGTTTCGAATCAACGACCAAAGCAATTGAATCCCGAGGTATGAAGTTTCATTTCCCCAGTCCACACGTATTGAGTGAGACGTGCCAACGTGTTTTCTTTCCACAATCACGGATGACCTGATGATAAAAACTCTCTTTATAGCATTCTCAAAAAAGCAAACGCATTTATAGCCCTAGCTATCAACTCCCCTACCAACTCCCTACGACCTAGCTGAAGTTTGACGAAACGAAGCCGTTCGCACAAAGAGAGCAAAGACCAGGAATGGACTTGGATCAAGCAGCACGTCTAACCATAATTTTGGTTATCTTCTTCGTTGCCTCTATTGGTAATGCTAGCGTAGGAGTACTGATGTACCGCTTCAAAAATCTACGAACAATCCCCAACCTTCTCATCCTGAGTTCATGTATTGCTGACATTCTCAACCAAATCTTCAACATTCCTGGATTCTCGGCTGGTTACATCGCCTTGGATGAGAAGTACTTTGTCGGACGAAGGCTGTCCCTCTCTCTGTCGACCTTTCATCTGTTCTTCGTACTGGTAAATCTAATGTCAATGGCCCTGATGATGGTTGATAGACTGTGTGCATTGAAGTTCAACATCGCTTACCGGGTGTGGAGGACAAGATCCAAGGCTTTCAAGGCAATAGCTGTCAATTGGATATCGTGTTTCGTAATATCTATGGTTCTTCTGGTTCCCATCTGGGATATAGACCTTGGGAACGTTGCTACTTACAAGTATCGAAGAAGTCATTTTTCTAACAGAGGAACTCTTGTTTCCTTTATCATTTTCCCGTTTTTTATCATCAATAATTGTATGGTTGCCATAGTTACGTGCTTTGTTATTAAACGCAAGAATAAGGTAAGGATTTAGAGTTGAGCAACTGAGGGTAGGGACATTAAGGACTGCTCGCACGCCTCTGACTTTTGACTCAGTAGAGGGTCCTACAACTGCATTGTTGGAACGGGGGTGACTCGGATATACAAGGCCGTTAGAAGGCTTTGCCTTTGATAACCAGACTTTTTACGTTTCGCCACTATGGTTGGATGTATCAGGCGTTCTGTGAAAATTTTTCAGTTGAAAAAATGTCTAAACCTTTGTCCCACTCATCCGGCAACCGCTGGCGCGCGTTTGATGAAAGCCGGTCATGAATTAGCGCCATTTCTTCCTTAGCGTTCTCAACCTAAACCAATGTACTCTTTTCTCTTGATAAACAGGTCAATGCAAAGGAAATGGGCCTGAACCAGTCGACTCTGGACCAGAAACGCAAAATAAGCGAGAACAATGCCATCAAAACAATTGGTGTAACAGTGATGGTTTTCTTTGTGTGTTACATACCGGGTACCGTATATGGCATCATGGACCGGATGGATGTAATTTCGTCCACCGAGGTCACGTGGTTTGGGTTCCTTGCCTATTCTTGTCTGTTTCTTCCTGGTCTACTGAATCCGTTCATCTATGCTATTCGTACAAGGCGTTTTCGCAGAGCTTTGAAGTGTTTCGTCAAAGATCCATTGGGCAGGAGTGACATATCTCAGTGAGCAGATTCAGCCCAGCAACTTTTTGATTTTGTATACTTTGATGGCAGTTACAGATGAACCGTCCACCGTACTGTGAACTTGAAAACTGTACCGTTTACTCGCCAATCGGAAGGCCGCATTCCACCATTGACGAGGGAAAAATTTGACCGTGCACTAACCAAACTCGCCATACTACTTGATCATTCAACAACCAATCAGAAGTTGTCATTTCAAAAAGCAGTTTTTAAAATTTTATTGCAAGGTTACAGTACGGTAGTAAGGGATCTTTGCACTGCCGGCTCGTTTTATTGGTGTTTGTTCTTCGTGCTACACAAACTAAGGCAGCCGAGTCATGTTGACCACTGCCGGAGAAAGACTTTCCTTAGTCGGTGTGGCTGTGACTGAGAAAGAAATTCCTTACTCGACCACTGTCCTTACAACAAGTACAACCCGAACTACAACCTTAACTTTGCTCACAACTAAGTACAAGATTGAATACGTAATGGCATACTTCGAAGATAGGCGGCCATCTTGAATCGCAAGGCATTATGGGGCGTCCGGGGGACAAAACAAACCAGCTGAGGTGTCATCCTCAGTAACCCGGCGAAACGATTTCTTTAATTAATTTTCCCACTCAATAATGAATATCATAGTAAATGTATGTAAAATATCCAAAACTTTTCCTGAAAATCAGATCGAGAGAAAAAAGGAACCCTCTGTCAAGCAGGGTACTGCAGAATAAAATGCTGTAAACATGTGATCCGTCAACGTCAAATCTGTGTACCACATGATCTAGAAAAGTACGCTGTTCTCCAAAATGTAAGACTATATTTTTTTTAAATGAAACTCTCAACTCGTTTTAAGGTACTTCTAAACCCCTGTGCACCAAGTTGCGTCATATAAAGATTCCAGTTCCTTTCTGAAACACGTGGAACTTTAGGCCGTCGTACCAGGGCCACTTGTTACGACTTAAGGGTGCCATACCCTTGCAGCAACTCTGGAAAGCGAACTTTGACCTATGATACTACGAAACTTTTTAATGATCTTGGTTCTGATCTCAAACAGCTCTCTATTCCTTCGTCTCCGTTGATATCTAAATCTCTTGCTTCCACTCTTTCCTCTATAAAGTTGAAATTACATAATCTATTCGCGCATGTCCTCGGTTGAGCATCTGGAAGATCTCATGTGCTCTAAATCTCGCTATTCTAGAAACTGTAACTGTTTTTCACACTCAAAGCCTACCCTGTCAAATATTCATTACAGTATTAATAAAATAATCATTTGTCAATATTTAAAAATTCTCGCTATATTTATATTTCGAACCAATATTTTAGTATTTATCGTATATATTATATAATAATTTATATTGTCTATCTTTTTATATACTTTTTGAGGGCCGTAATGTAGAAAACTGTAAAAGGTTATTGCGTTTCTCTCTCTCCTTGAAATAAAGTTATTGCATTATACATAAAGTTATCGAAAAATAACAACTAACCAATCAGAACGAGTCATTTCATAGAGCAGTCCATAAAGTGAAAAATTTGGACCGCGTACCTACTCATCAAAAAGTTAAAAACTTGATTTTTCGACAGCCTAACAATAGTTCTAGCCATTTCCTGGCACTAATGTATACTCATTAACGTCATATTTACAACACTTTACGTAATGAAATTATGAAGAATTGTATGTCAGTGTACTGGCATTTGTTGTCTACAAGTAATATCATAAATAGAATGTTGTAGAAGTGTAAAGATTTAAAATTTAATGGAAAATTGTACTACGAATGTTCAAATTAAAATTCCAATTTAAAATCGTCCGAAGATTACAAAATAGTCAAGTATTTGGAAAAAAAGGCAACAGGAAAGTGAAAAAACAATTACGCGGAAACAAAAATTCATTTGAATGACTTTTAATTGACGGAAGTCAGTAAATAACGGTAATTTTCTCATGGTAATTGTTAGTGTCATAAACAATACTTCTGGGAGTAAAGTTTCAATCCTCGGATAACTAAATAATATGAGCAAAAACCAGTTGCTTCGATTGGTGACTCGGTTGTAAGTAAAAGAAGCAGTTTTCTTTATCAAAAATCCTTTTTTTATTTTTTACTCCAGGCACAGATCGCAGTAATATCATCTTCTGTAAAAACGTAATTTTTGAACTCGGGAACTTTTCGTCAAACACTTTAGAAGGCATTTTAGTTTTTACTCATTGTAGAGATTCACCTGCTATATGTAATCCATTACTCGGATCGGGGAGTATCTGTAAAGTACACATTGTGATGTATTTCTATGCTCGTGCTTTATTACTTCAGTCTACATTAGTATTCTCTATCAAACAGAACTTTTCGGTTAATGCTTTTGCGGTCTCAAAGAAACATTGAACTGCGTAAATGTAACTGTGGAAACAAATAGCGAAAATTCTCAAATGGACTGTGGAAATCAGTGTGGACTGTGGACTTAGAGAGATGAGACTTCATATCTCGGGTCATCAAATAATATGAAAAAAAAATAGTTGCTTCGGTTGATGATTTGGTAAAAAAGGAAATTTATCGAAAGAGACACGATTCCATAAAATATTTTCTAAAGGAAGGCACATGCACGAAAGAGATTCTTGTTCGAGTAGCAACTAGAAATGAAGCTTCGCAGTTGTATGTTGCTTCAGATGAGATGATTACCGAAGAAATCTTCGAAGCAGGGTTAATGGTAAGTAACTCTAGTTGTTCTTATCAATAATAACTTTTGGGGGGCTTCTCGTGAATCACTTTCGCAGGGTTTCATTTTTTCATATCAAACATTTCACTTCTCATGTAGAATTTATAATCATTGAGTCGGATTTGAGAGTGCAAATGTTAAAGATCAGTAAATTCTGATGTCAAGATTAGTTTGTTCCTGGTTTGTTCGTTCATTCCCCTTTACTATCATTCTAAGATTCTTAACTCACTTTTAAACAGGACTTTTGGTAACGCTACTCTCAGAGAAACAAACTTATTAGCCTCATCAAATCTTCACAACTGAGCTCAGCTAGGCGAAGCCCTTTGCGGAAAGACCAGGAATGGACTTGGTTCAAGCAGCACGTCTTACCATAATTCTGGTTAACTTCTTCGTTACCTCCATTAGTAATGCTAGCGTCGGAGTACTGATGTACCGCTTCAAAAATCTTCGAACAATTCCCAACCTACTCATCCTGAGTTCATGTATCGCTGACATTCTCAGCCAAATCTTCAACATTCCTGGATTCTCGGCTGGGTATATTGCTAGGGATAGCAAGTACTTTGTCGGACGATGGCTGTCCCTCTCTCTGTCGACCATCAACTTCTTCTTCGCACTGGTAAATCTAATGTCAATGACCCTGATGATGGTTGATAGACTGTGTGCATTGAAGTTCAACATCGCTTACCGGGTGTGGAGGACAAGATCCAAGGCTTTCAAGGCAATAGCTGCCAAATGGATATTTTGTTTCGTAATATCTATGGTTCTTCTGGTTCCCATCTGGGATATAGACCTTGGGAACGTTGCTACTTACAAGTATCGAAGTGTTTATTTCGCCAAGAGAGGAACTGTTATTACCTTTATAATGTTCCCGTTTTTCATCATCAATAATGCTATGGTTGCCATAGTTACGTGCTCTGTTATTAAACACAAGAATAAGGTAAGGATTTTTCATGTTAATGAGGGCAGGGACCTTAAGGATGGGAATGACGGGAAGCATGGGTTCGCCTCTCACCATTGCGACCCGTGTTCGAGTCCCGCCTGGCTCGGTGTCGTATGTGATCGTAAGAAGAGTCGTTTGTTGCAGCTAGTTCTCTCCTGTGCTTCGCGGGTTTTTCCCTGGGTTCTCAGGTTTTCCGTCTTCATTAAAAATCCAATTCGATCCTGGGCTTGATAGTTATTGGAGCTTAGCTCTGTTGTGTGTGTCAACCGACTTTTTGAAAAAGTTGATGTACGTTCATTGAAATAACGCAAGCCAGTTGCCCCTTCCTCCAGGTTAGGGGGTTGAGCACAGGGCTAACAACACCCTGTCTTGTAAAAAACATGTATGCTACGGAAACAGCAACAAAGGAAAACGTTACATCCTTTGTTGCTGCCCTACATGCCATCTATGCATTATGGGCAGTAAGTAAGTTGTCCCTTAGCGTTCTTAATCATATAAGCAACTGAACATACGTTTTTCTCGATAAACAGATCAATGCCAAGAAAATGTGCCTGAACGCGGAGTCAGTCCTTGACCATAAACGCAAAATAAGCGAGATCAATGCCATCAAAACCATCGATGTAACAGTGATGGTTTTCTTTGTGTGTTACATACCGGGTACCGTATATGGCATCATGGACCGGATGGATGTAATTTCGTCCACCGAGGTCACGTGGTTTGGGTTCCTTGCCTATTCTTGTCTGTTTCTTCCTGGTCTACTGAATCCGTTCATCTATGCTATTCGAACAAGGCGTTTCCGTAGAGCTTTGAAGTGCTTCCTCAAAGATCCATTCGGCAGTAGTGACATATCTCAGTAATGAGCAGATTCAGTCCTGGTGTCTCTTTTGTTCTCTTTCTGTTTGTTGTGATGGTCCAGATGAACCGTCCATCATACCGAGAAATAAATGAACCATTTACCAACCAATCACAAGGCCGCATCCCATAGACAAAAGAAAAGTTAGACCGTGTACTAACTAACCAACGAAATCTCGCCATACTTTTTGATCATTCAACAACTAATCAGAACGTGTCATTATATAATACCAACCAATTAGAAGAAGGCCTCATTTTGCAGAGCATTGGATACTAAGAAAAACTGGCTCGCTTACGAACCAATCAAAAAAATATATATATAATATGGATTGCATAGAGCAAGTTATTATTTTGTGGTGCGATAAAGGGAACGTTCTCAAGACAAGTTCTATTTCTCGGATTTCGCTTCCCGCCATTATTCAAACGTTCTCTTTGTGACGTCACTATTGATAACCCTCATGTCTTGTTGTCATATACGGATATTCTGTAATTGAGGTTTCTTTCTTGAAAATAAAGCCAAGAAGACGCGTTGTGGAGCAATAATGTAGCAATAAGTCCTAAACCTGGACGCTAAAAGCAAAGCGTTGAGTAACTGACGTCACGGGTAGGAACGAGATGGATTAATGGCGGACGATATTTTTAGAAAATTCAACTCAGAATTTTAGCTATTATTTTTTTTGTTTTTCTCTTTTTTAACATCGGATTTCTCTTTCTCTTAACTATTTTTGTAATTTGTCATCAAAAAAATCTCGTTTGGAAAAGGTTCAATTTTCATCGTAGTCCCACTTTAACCATTTTCCTGGTTAAGATTTAGATATTATTATATGGCTACGATAGTACGCGCGCTCTGATTGGCTGATTTCCGGTCTGAGATTTTCCCATCTCAGACCGTTACCATGACAATTGGTCCGGATCGTATATAAAATTTGCGAGTTTGTTTACAATTTTCACGACGCGAAATTTGACATTTTTTCTTGTTAAACAAGAAATTCATAAGCAAAATAAAACAAAAACCATTTTCCTGGTTAAGATTTAGATATTAGCTAACAACAAGCTCTTAATTCAAGCTTTTATTATTGATTTAATTTTAACTTCATTTCAAACATTTCTTGGTTGATTAGAAATTTAACTTTTCTGTAATATACGTGTTTATGATTTAGTTTGCTGATATATGTGGATAATAATATGGACAGTGAGATATGTTCAAGAGAAAAAATTGCACTGATTACTTGAAATTTACAATGTGGTCTCGACTCTTCACTGAGGAAGGCAAGGGGACCACCAGTTCCTTGACAAGAGTTTAACAGCATCGAATACCTAGATTAATAAGCAATTTGGTCATCACAGATCAGAGATCATCATGATTTCTAAAAAAAAAATAATTCGATGCTTTTTCAAAAGTGCGCATGAATCGGAAGGAAACTAGGTTTTTAGTTTTCCATTTTCACGACTTTTAAGGCAATTGTTATCCTTTAATACAAGGGCTCTTGCACGGTTTTTCAATTATCGCCAGAAATATTCTAACCAATCATAGCTCTTGAAATTCTAGAGTTTCCCAGAGTCTCTGGCATTTCCTTGCGCATGTGCAGTAAGAATGACAGGGCTCTGGGGTCGAGAGTGGATAATTTTAAAAGTGACTTTAAAAAAGAAGCTTACCGTGTTGGTCTCCCTGTGGTTCTTTAGACTGAGTGCATGTTGTACATTTAAATTTCAATGGCTAACTATAAAGACTATATGAATTATACTCTGGTTGGATCGACTGGTACCGTTCCAAGACCCAGGTCTCCCTCGTTCAGGTCGGATATGTCATGTGATGCAACGAAACTATCGCTCGATGGTCGGATCATGATCTCTTCGTTGTGACGGAAGGCAAGCTCTCCTTCGATGTTCACCAGGTCCTCATCGCTACTGAGATCTCCTTCTTTCTTCTGTAATAGGAAAGATGAAATGAATGAAGGGATGGGTGAAAGGGAATGGGAAACTGGTTGCGTAGAGCCTAAAAAAACAGTTTAGAGCTGTCTTGACGTCTTAACCTTGTCGTGTGCCTCGTTGTTTGTCTTGCATTTCCGACTTTTTGATTATATTTAATTTCTTACAGTTTTTTCTTCCTTCCTTCCCAGCTACCCACCTATCTACCCACCCAACTCACCTATCTACCCGCCCACCCACCCCGCCCACCTACCAACCTATCTACCCACCCCGCCCACCTACCAACCCACCTATCTACCCACCCAACTAACCTATCTACCCGCCCACCCACCCACCAATCTACCCACCCAACTAACCTATCTACCCATCCACCCACCCCGCCAACCTACCAACCCACCCACCAACCCAGCTATCTACCCACCCACCTCACCTTCCTCCCTCACTTTCTCTTTTTCCCATTTATTTTGAACTGTTTTTTTTACCGACCTTCGGTACAGCCTTCCTCATGTCCAGTAAACTTGCTAACGGTGCACAGCAAGCTGGTAACACATCTTTCAAAGGCGGACCAACTCCAGTAAATATTGGCTTCATATACGTAGGAAATGTCAAGGAAATATCGATTGTTGCGACAGGTAAGTACCCAACCTTCCACTCTTTTAACCCAATCGTATAATTAATATAACTTGGGCTCCCTGTGGCGCAAACAGCACTCCACCCTCCCCACCAAGGATTTTACAAAAGGATATCTGATATCAAAGTTGTACCATAATCTAAACATCCAGGCTCGTTCATACTGAGCATTCTGGGGCCTTAGATCGCTAGTTGATTCCTCCTATTAAAAGAAATGGGGATATACTTATGTTAAAACATCTCAAAAAATACCAATTCCTCGTTTATAGTGAAAGAGAATGCGTATGTGTTAATGTCATGGCAAAAATAATTAAAAGATCTGTTAACTTCAAATATTATTTTATGCAGAGATATTGAGTTGT
Organism: Anthopleura xanthogrammica; assembly: GCA_964019055.1. Classification (NCBI taxonomy): domain Eukaryota; kingdom Metazoa; phylum Cnidaria; class Anthozoa; order Actiniaria; family Actiniidae; genus Anthopleura; species Anthopleura xanthogrammica. Next base: position 2,651,421 of record OZ025210.1, on the reverse strand, counting down.
TTTGAACGGGTACTGTAGGTTTGCATGAGATACAACAGTACTTTTTAGGAATTCAAGTGAGTTTGACATTAAGTGAATATTTTTTCTGATGATAGCATCCAGCATAGTTAGTGAGGGGGAATAACTAAGAATAAGGCAGAACAAAAATCACGCTACACAAAAGCATGCGGAACGGAATTAAATATATGTTCCTGGGGGGGGGGGGGGGGGGTATTCCCTATGATTGACTATACGGGGAGTGCTCCGCCCAAAAGGGGTACCTTTTTCAGGCCGGAGAGGTTTAGAAAAGGATTGGGAATTGATGAGTTCTGGAATAGAAACGGTCGGGAATTCACTAGTTTAGGTATAGAAAAGGAAGGGGATGCTGAAACTACTATTCAAGGAAATAAAGCCGAACTTGCACGCTGTTTTACACGACGGTCCAAATTCATATCTAGCCTGCTTCAAAGTTAAGGTATATAAAGGGGTGACTTTTCAGAGGTATATGAAAGGGGCAAAAATGTTTATTTTAAAAAAGTGGCCGAGAGTCTGGGCCGAGAGTCTGGGTGAAGCATCCCCGTACAAAAAAAATAGGAGTATCCCCCTGGGTATATGTTGCAGAGCACCATCGCACTGAAACATACTTACAACCTAACAATGTTGAGCGACACAAGTTACATACGATTTTGTGGCTCATATTAAACTGGTATAAAGGACAAAATGTAGGGTGGAGCACAAAAGAGAGTATCAGAGTATTCGAAGCATGCAAGTATTAAATATTAACGATATTAATAAACGTTAATAATTAGAAATTAGGTGATCGCGGATGGTGGATAGGGAGGCTGTTCATGATAGGATGATCAAAGCTGTTTGTTTATCATTTATATTTATTACATTTATTGGATTAAATAAATTGAATCCCATTAAACAAGAGTATTAAGAACGTCATCAACTGTCACCAATATTAAGGTGCGCATACACGATGCGATTTTTCCATGTGACGTCGCAAAGTTGTTCACACGGTGAGATTCGTCGCGCGCGATATCGCAAAAGCAAAACTCGTTTCTACTTTTTGCAACGTCGCCCGCGACGTCACATGCAACGTCGCATGAAAAATCATATCGAGGTCCGTCTCTTTACTAGCAATAGCTATTGCAAATTGACAATTAAATATAATTTTATGACGCTCAAGCGTTACATTTACACGTTTGCATGTTTTTGTGTGAATATTCGGTAATAATTAATTTTACGATTTAAAGAATTTAATCAAGTTTATGAGATTCCTTTCTTATCGACCGTTACCTTATAGGCGCTTGATTTTGTGTTGTTTTAAGCAAGTTACACCTCTTAAACATTTCAAAAATTATATTTAACATGCATTGATATATTCTTTATTCAGCATCCATTGATGGATGGATGGATGGATGGATGGATGGATGGATGGATGGATGGGATGGATGGATGGATGGGATGGATGGATGGATGGATGGGATGGATGGATGGATGGATGGGATGGATTGATGGATGGGATGGATTGATGGATACATGGGATGGATGGATAGATGAATGGATAAATGAATGAATGAATGAATGAATGAATGAATGAATGAATGAATGAATGAATGAATGAATGAATGAATGAATGAATGAATGAATGAATGAATGAATGAATGAATGAATGAATGAATGAATGAATGAATGAATGAATGAATGAATGAATGAATGAATGAATGAATGAATGGATGGATAAATGGATGGATGGATGCATGGATGGATGCATGGATGCATGGATGCATGGATGCATGGATGCATGGATGCATGGATGCATGGATGCATGGACGGATGGACGGATGGATGGATAAATGAATGAATGAATGAATGAATGAATGAATGAATGAATGAATGAATGAATGAATGAATGAATGAATGAATGAATGAATGAATGAATGAATGAATGAATGAATGAATGAATGAATGAATGAATGAATGAATGAATGAATGAATGAATGAATGAATGAATAAATGGATGGATGGATGGATGGATGGATGGATGGATGGATGGATGGATGGATGGATGGATGGATGGATGGATGGATGGATGGATGGATGGATGGATGGATGGATGGATGGATGGATGGATGGATGGATGGATGGATGGATGGGTCAATGGGTCGATGAAGGATTGATTGATTAACTAACTAATTAATTAAATAACTAAATTTATTAAATGAATTTTGTTCTTTAAGAAATTATTTTATATTAATTACTTTAAGCTGATGCTCTAGATGATGATTATGGGATTCAATAAATTGAAATATACCATTTATAATTTAATACAGCTTGTGATCATTGCAACATAAACAGCCTCCCAAATATAAGACCTACTGTTCCAACCGATATAAACTTGTGTGGTTCCTCCTCGTCTGAGTTGACGCCGACTCTGTCAATTAATAGAAAAATGCTCATGCATTAACCGTCTCCATTTCAAAATGTTCGAGGGTTAGGTTATGATGTTTTGAGTGTACATACTCGATTTTCAGGTAAGATAACACTGACAGAGTTGATCCTCCATTAACTACGACAGTAATCAGGGTAATCACCAGCACTGTACTCAGCATCATCTGCCGGGATTCTGATTCTGTGTTTCGCATGGCTAAAGCAAACGCTACTGCTCCACGCAGACCTTCAAAATAAAGTGTTTAAGTTAACATGTCCTCAAATTAAACAGAATCAAGGCATTACCACTTAATGGCAATAGCGTAGCAAGGGGGGCACAGGGGGAGCACGTGCCTCCCCCCAAATGTTTGGTAATCAGGTAATTGTTTGTTTGTTAATTTGTTGTTTTTTTTAAAATCTTTTTCTTAGTTTTTTACAAGTTATGATTGAAAGAATTACTGGAAGCCAATGGGAAGCCAATTCAATGTTACATTTATGGCATTTCGTACCATGTATGTGGCCTAAGTTAGTACTGTATGGTTCCCACTCAGAGGATAACCATTCTTATGGAAAGCCATTTCAATGTTACAGCATGTCGTACTGTGTATGTGGCCTAAGTTAGCACCATGTTTCCCACTCAGACGAAAACTGCTCTATTATTCACATACCACACGTCCCTCAACCACAGCACAGACTGTAATCTACACAAATCTGCAACCCAAAAATGTTGAATCACTAAAAATAATGAAATCTGACTCACCTGCAAAGACCATCATATGTTGTATATTGAAGGGTATTTTTCTGTGTCTTTTTAAGTTTAAAAGGAAAGACAGAGGATAAATGTTGAGCAAACGACCAAGTAATATACCAAGCTAAAGTATGTCAAGGAATTCCCAACATGAAAAGAATAAACTATTTTCAGTTAGTGACAGTATTTTTTAGGTAAAAATGCCCTGTCTTTGATCAGCTGAAAAATACTGGGTTTCAATCAACTGATAAAAGTCTTTGAATCTCTGCTCCAAATGATGGTCAAACACTGACCACCATGTGCTGTCAGCCAGAAAGAATTCTCATCATCATAAATAAATATAAAAAACATACAAATTGTTATGCAAAATTTACAATAAATGAATTCTATTGAAATCTTGTGATTCAGTTGATGAACATTCTGCAGAACACAGGAAATTTCGTCAAATGAAACCACACAATAGCCTAACTAGCAGTGGAAATAGTAGTCACGAGCACCCCAAAAGACCTGCCGACCAATTGTCGGTTGATAATTGGTTGACAGGTCATCAATAGTTGATCCACAGGGAGTCGATAGTCAGTCGACAGTTGGTTGACACACCAGAGTAGATAACACTTCAAAGTTGGTCGACAAATGGTTGTTAAACAGTCAACAAACAGTCAACAATTGGTTGACAAACAATCGACAAAAGGTTGACTGTCAGGGGATTGTCGGTCAACAGTCAATCAACAGTTGGTCGACAGTTGGCCGACAGTGAGTTGATAGTCGGTCGACAGTTGGTCAACAGGTTTTTTGGGGTGTTCATGGTTACTATTTCCTCTAGCAGTATTGTATTGTTGTTGAATGAAAGGATACGAATGAGACACAAATGAAGCCTATATACCATTTATGGTGCTCAAAAGTAAACACTGCCAGGCCAATGTACGAAAATATAAAACTTTCTGCTAAGAAATTTAAAAGACCAAAAATCTGCAAAACAACACAACAGAGATATTAGAGCAGTTTACGTATGTATATGAAATCTTACAGCACGGACCGCGTCTTGCTGTGACCATGTCAGTGCCATGCCTTGTATGAAAGCATTCAACATTCAGTAAGGTGTCTGCGCCACACTGTAACCATGCCACGTGTTGTGACTCATATGAAATCTGCGCTAACAAGTGAGACATCCAAGAACAACTTTTCATTGGCTACGCCATAGTGATCTCAGCAATATTAGCTTACAGTAGTTTCTTGTTAGAAAAGAAAGAAGACACTGAGAAGAGTAGGGAAGGGAAGAGGAGGGTAGGGAAGGGGAGCTGAAAGAAGCAGAGAGAAAAGAAGAGTAGAGGAGAAAAGAGTGGAGAAGAGTGGAGAAGAGTGGAGAAGAGTGGAGAAGAGGAGAGGAGAGGAGAGGAGAGAAAGAGAGACAAGATATGAGGAGAGAACAAGACAAGAGGAGAAGAGCAAAAATGAGACAAGACAAGCGAAAAGAATGAGAGGAGAGGAGAAAATGAGACAAGACTAGAGGAGATGAAACAAGACAAGCGAAAAGAATGAGAGGAGAGGAGAGAACGAGACAAGACTAGAGGAGATGAAACAAGACAGGACAAAAGACAAGGAGAGGGGACAAAATAAACCAAAAATCTCCACTATTTCTTACTTGTTTGGTGTTATGCTTAGATTCATCAGAGAGATTATTATAGGTATAATGCGCCTGTGAGATACCACAAAACAGAACTGCTACTATGCCTGTGAAAAAATAGAAATAAATATTAAAATTTCATTGTTGCATGGGGTGGTAATACGAGCAACATTTACTCTGCAACTTGCAATGCAACAATGCTGCAGGACAAGTTGCATGATTTTTCTGCTCATATTATTGCACCTTTATTGCTGAACATACTATACCTACCAGTAAGTCCTGCGGCCTCAGCCATTAAGAAAGTTGACCACGATAATAAGAAGAATAATGCTGTTTCCAACATAGGAAATTCAGATAGATTTGTCAGTTTAGTTGTCTATATTTTTGTTAGAGTCAAGGAATATGTATCACATACAATTTTGTTTGGTGTTTATGGCCTTACAATATAATACTTTATTTCTTAAAAAAAAGCGCATGACAAACAAGAGTCTTGAAGGGCTATACAAGGTATCTTAGGGTCAAGGTTGGGGTTGAAGCAATACTTTGCAGCCTTTGAACAACAGATTTATATTTGGGGTATGTGGGTAGGGAATCTTACAGAGATATTCAATATTATGTGAACTTGGTAGTTACAAGTTGCCTAATCAATGAAATTTGGTTTTTCACTGCCACAAATAAACGGTAAAAAAATAAGGTACCAACTGATTATTTTCGTTTGATGAAGTGAAAAACCAAATTTTTACTGTGCAGCTTTTGCTCATGAGCCAGAGTTTCCTGGATAAGAAGAAGGAATGTTTGTTGGTTTCACATGAGAGCTAATAATCATAGTAAGAATGTATGGTATTAGGGAAAGTAAAGGATACAAGTGCTGTTACTAAACCCATCGCAAAACCAAGGAAAAATGAGCCCGAGAAAACTCCAATGAAAATTCCAACAGATTGAAAGAACCTGTCAATCTGGAACTCCCCGCCAGTACTATCAAGTAAGTAGGACTCTACTGACCTGCAATGGAAGTAAATACATGGATGAGGTGGATGAATTGATGAGATTGATAGGATAGATAGATTGATGGGTTGGTGGGTGGGTGGATGTATACATGAAAGGATAGGTTAGTGAGTGATAGGCCTGTTGTTGGATGGATAGGTTAGTGGGAGTTTTGATGGATGGATGGATGGGTGGGTGGATGGATGGGTGGGTGGGTGGGTGGGTGGGTGGGTGGGTGGGTGGGTGGGTGGGTGGGTGGGTGGGTGGATGGATGGATGGATGGATGGATGGATGGATGGATGGATGGATGGATGGATGGATGGATGGATGGATGGATGGATGGATGGATGGATGGGTGGGTGGGTGGATGGATGGATGGATGGATGGATGGATGGATGGATGGATGGATGGATGGATGGATGGATGGATGGATGGATGGATGGATGGATGGATGGATGGATGGATGGATGGATGGATGGATGGAATGGAGTGTAGGTGGCTGAATAATAACAATAATAAGCAGATCAGATAAATGAATGCATGGATAAATGGATGGGTGAATGAATGAAAAAAGGAAGATAAGTTATTCTTAATGAATTATCATTATTACATACCTGAACAGCACAATGGCTACAGCATCATTCATTACACTTTCTCCAAACACCAACGCATACAGGTCAACATCAACATGTAAATCATGGAAAATGGCTAACACAGTCACTGTATAAAAAGAAACAGATTGCAAACTTGAAAATATATTCTCTTTCATTCCAACTTTATGAAAAACTAAGCACGAATTCACAGTTTAAGAATCGTTATCAGTGCGCATGCGATTTCATCCCGGATTTCTCACCTTCTTTTGTTTAATTAAAAACAAAAGGTTTAAACAAAAGAAGGTGAGAAATTGGGGATAAAATTGCATGCGCACTGAAAACGATTTTTAAACTGTGAATTGGCTTATTCGAGTGGCCCTCGCTCCCATTTAAAAGTCTTATATTGCATGGAATTCAAGTTGTTGTGTATCGATTTTGGCAAATATTTGCTTTTACTTTTTATACATCACATACTTAAACTCTTTCTCTCTAAATTCGTCATCGAAACGTGTGTTTTTGTATCGGAGAAAACGACTGCGAACTAGTGCCACTTGTCTTGTACCTACAAATTTCTTGGTAGCGAACGGACTTCACACATTCCATTATAACAATTGCTTGAAATGATTATACTAAGCTAGAGCTTTACAACAAGCTGTGATACTGAATATTTTGATAAATAAAAGCAGAGATATATGAGAAACTTTGGATTGGTAGCGAAAATACCATGGATACCGGCTAGAATTATTATAGAAGTGAATAGAAGTGAAGTTATAAGTTGGTAGCCAACAGACTTGTTATGGTAGCGATCGTGCTGCAGCTTGATCGTTATGCGATCTTTGTTTGATCGCTCGTATTGTGTCATGATCGATAAAAAATACTCTAAACTGCTTTACAAATGTTGATATAAAGTTTTATCACTGTTGATCAAGTTTTTTTTACGTTATTAGTTTGCAAATATTTTTGGTAGCGAAAGTACTTTAACATGGTAGCGAAAGTACTTCAACATGGTAGCAAAAGTACTTCAACATGGTAGCAAAAGTACTTCAACATGGTAGCGAAAGTACTTCAACATGGTAGCGAAAGTACTTCAACATGGTAGCGAAAGCATAGTCGTTGGTAGCGAAGATACTGGTAGCGAAAGTACATGGTAGTGAAAGTACCGGATACCTACAGGACACCTAGTTACCCTTCCATTCTAACACTTTCATTTCCCACTTCAAATGATCATGCAAAGATGCTCAGTGTCAGAACATATGGGTGCGAAATCTGGAAAAGGAACTCAGCTTACCGGGATCAGTTGCAGATATGAGAGAACCAAACAACAAACATTCCAGGAAACCAAATTTTTCATGAACTTTGAATATTTTGGTATATGCATAAACTGTCGACCTATAACAACAAAATGAATAATACCTTCAACAATTCATGAATGTTTTCTCAAATGAGTATCTAGACTTCTTTACCCTGGGCATATTGTTTTCCCATTTCAGACCATGTGTCATTTTCCTGAGAATAAGATTTGTTTGCTTGAGTTGTCTTATGATGTGTAACCGTTTAACAAAAGAATGATACTCTAGGGAATTACATATGGACGGAAATGGAGAAACATTAAAAAAGGTCTAATATTACTGTGATTCTCAATATTCTGCCAACTGGGTCATTTCAATGGCTTGTTGTGAAATTGTTTTTTCGCTGCTGTCAATCAAAACTAATCATTTGGTACCTTTTATATTTTTGACTGGCGGCAGTGAAAAGCCAAATCCCAACAGGCAACCCACAACTACTGAGTTCACAGAATACAGTGGAACCCCGCTCTACGGCCACCCACTTTATATGGCCACCTGGTTATTACAGACAGTTTTGTAGGTCCCAATGCAATTACAGACACTGGTTATCTATGCTGTATATTTTTAACTGTCACCATCAGGTGTTAAAAGAGCAGCGTTAATAAGTGAAAGCTTTCTTCAGCCTAAATACGATTGACGACTGTGTTCCCTCTGTTTTTTGACCTTTTATGACATAATTTGAACACTAACAAAGTTTTCAAAAGTATCGCGTTTCACTTTTTGTCTTTTTAGATGTCTATGCTTTATTGCAATCAGTGCTTGTTGGCTTCTTTCTCTCTGAAGAAGTTTGTCCGACTTTGTGTACTTTATCTATTGTACTGTACCATTAAAACATGTTTGTGACGTATATTTTGAAAGCCCTCTTAATACGGACACTCAGCTAATACGGCCACTTTGGCCTGTCCCTTTGGTGGCCGTACAGTATTAACCGGGTTCCACTGTACTGAGAATCGCAGTAAGTTTGCAGTAGAAACTGCATGGTATCAACTTACCCAAATACCATACAAGATATTGTTGTTCCAGCAAATGCATAGGCTAAAATTGCTCCAATATTCCTAAAAAAGAAACGCTAGGAAAAAAAATTCCAATCACATTTCAATGGAATGTTTTTGCTATTGCACCAAGATAATGAATTGTGTGGTTCCAAAAAATATCCACACCCCACCAAGGAAGAATTTGAAAATACCCAAGGGCTGGGGGGTTAGAGGTAATAAAAAATTACAACTTAGGTTTGTACGGAAGAAAAATGCAAATTCCAGAGGGGTGGGGGGAGCCTTTTTGAAATATCCTCCATGGTGGGCTATGGATATTTTTCGGAACCACACATTCTATTATTTGAAAAGCTTCTAGAACTTGATTTATGGTTATGATAAATGTATCAAATTTGAAAAGAAAAAGTAAGAGAAAGAATATCACACATTTTGACATCTTCAGATGTCATTATCAAGTGAATATGAATATATATATATATATATTATATACACATGTATTCATGACCTAAAGCTAGATGTCCATAAATTAAGTTCCAAGGTGTATTAATTAATGCTAACCTTTTTCATGTCATATCCTGCATAAAATATAATTGGAGGTAGAAGCACATAAAAGAAGATTTCTGGATCAAAGACAGCCTGCAGGACAAAGAATCAAACTCAGGTACGAATTACAGGTCTGACTACCTTAGAGTACGCTTGAGCTATTTTGACTCTAAAAATTCTACTGAAGTTCAGTATGCAGTATCATACCTTTTGCTCCAGTTCACCTGTCCCTTTGTGTTGAAGTAATGGTCCATTCAATGAGTAGGAATAACTGGTTCCATTCGCCTTAACCCAAATAGTCTCCATAGGTGATGGCATTGTGCAGTTTATGGGATAACCTTTCTTGTTGATACCACCAGCATACTTTATAACCAAACCTACTACCATCCCTGAAGTCAAAATGAAAATAGTTTATTAAATGCAAAAGATTTGCGAAGCATGAGTGGTGTGGTAAAGAGAATGGTTGTTTCTAACACTTGTGCCCAAGATAATAGCAGATTTTGTATGAGTGAAAAGTCAGGGCACAAGGCATGGATATGGTGTGGCGTGGACATGGCAACAATATGTCGGATGTTTCCACATAGTGCACAGCACTGACACATTCGGCGCATGCTACAATACCCACCAAACTCGTCCCAACATCTATTAAATGAATAATAGCTCTAAAACCAAACTAACTTGAAAAACTTAATCCAAAAAATAAAACTATTGTGATAAGGTCAACATTAACAATTAGTCAAGAATGTGTACGTTCAATTTTTCTCATATTATTAATTATTTAAGCCCTCATGAGGCATTAAATTAAAGCACATTTTTGATAAAAGAATCTAAAAATAGTATAAAGAAGACAAAAAATATTCTTTGTGTAAAAATAAAAAAGCCAGCCTTTCATAATGTCATGGAAATAATTAGATTAATATTAAATAAAACAACATGTAATAAAGAAATTGGACAAAAGGCCTGATGTTCGAACTTTATCCAGACATCATGCGCGTCTTGCTATTCGAGACGTCACTATCAGGCACTGTACAGTATAACCTTACATGACCACAGCTGTCTGATAATTGATTTTTTAAATCTTGTCGCAGAACAAATTTCATTCTTAAAAAGTCCTTTTCTTGCCTTTATTAATCTGGCTATTATTATGGAGAGTTATAACTCACTTCTATGACTCTTTGTAGAGTTTTAGGGAATATTTATGTGACGTATTTGTGGAATTTTGAATGGGTCGGATCAAAACTCACTTTCCGAAACATTATCGTTTACTCGGTTCTTTACTTCAGGAAGCAAATGGGACTTCGCCAAGGCATTAGACATGTTAACCTTGAGGTACTCTAGCTGCTGTCTTACCATATATCATGCAGACCCCCGTCTCGTGGAGAAAACGAAATCTTTTGACTTTGAACAACCAGACTGTCAAGACAGTCAAGATAAGAAGCACCATCATCAACAGCAAAAGACCAGTGTCTAGTTTAGTGTATCTGGATTCTCTCCTTGAAGCGTCTTCCTCTAGTTTCTTATCCTTATCCATTTTGGCTTGTGTTTGGCCGATAAATGTTAAGATAAAACCAAGCAAGATCTGAACAAGGAACTGCATCCTGTCAGCCATGTTGGTTGGAAAGCAAGACTAGAGCCAGACTCTCTCCCATGCACTTCAAGGGTTCCCACTTGTTCCAACTAGTGGCATGATGTTCCGGGTCAACGAGCCGTCGTGGACAATATCAATTTATCATATTTTCCGACTACAATACGAGATATACTTGATTTTTTTTATCAATTACTAATTGTATTTTAAGACTTTTACCATTTCAAATATTACCTATTTGAACCGATATTCGATGACGTCACAGTTTCAGTCCAAAACAGTCCCGGAATTAAAATATGCCCTTTTGATCAAACGTTGGGCAACAACAACTGGTATGTATATAATCAAAGGCTGGATTTCGCGTTTTGTTGTTTCTAATCTCAAGACCGTGAGCCCAAACGTTATAACTAGCATAACAAACACAAACCACTCATAATATCAACGCAAACATCCGTTACTATGGTCTATCAAAAACGCATCAGTACTGCTTTTACTCTTGTCCCATCCATTCAGTACTTACCGTAAATGAGAGCCAAGCCAGTATAGTGTATGTACCAAAAACGACGCTTCATTGTAATCCACCGCGTTAATACAGTCAAACTCAGCAAAAAAGCCATAATTAGTAAATTCAAACTATCGATATGGTGTCCTGTAATCAGTTTCTTGTCTACAGTTTTCTCGAATATTTCTGCCCCTTGCACAGTTGCTAAGACGATGGCCGAAACTCCAAATGTTTTCCACATTGTGGAATGAATTTCTTAAAAAAGATCAAATATTATACACGAGGATAGCTGTTAGCCGAAAATTTACCGTATATCCTGAAGGTAGATCTCCACTGAAGCAGGTGAAAGTTGTGAAATAAAAGTGAATTAATTGTATTTTTTAGTAGTTTCCATTCACAATTCCGAATTGTCACGGTATCCGGAGACCGTCAATCATTTTACACTTCATGATGATTTGTTGATTATTTTTTCTGGGAACATTGTATCTATAATTTTCACCGGTATTTTATAATGTATTTTGAAGTTCTGTATAAATTATTTGGCAGTAGAAACTATGGATTAAACATTCTGACGTAACGTTCAGTAAGAGGACTGGAAGCGCAATTCAAACACGAAGAGAAAAAGAAAGAGAAAGTTTTCTTTCTTAAAAGCGAAATAATAATTCTGCTTCACTTTGCTGATGAATAAATAGAAAAATAAATATTTTGCTTCAAACGATAGCGAAAAAAGGCATATTATTTGAAGTCAACATTATGTAAATGTAGGAAGTTTGGTTGCCATGGCGCGTCAACATTTAGAAACAGGCCACGTGATCGCAGTCCAGAAAGGGCGGCCATAACAAACTGAAGATTAACAGTAAAGAAGGATTTTCAACGGAATTTCAAGCTTTTTTCCCTTCTCCTTACAACTTTAGGGCTTAAAGATTGTTATGACTATTGGTTCCAGTATGTCGTTTGATCCAGCACATGCTAGACTGAGGAAAAAGTGAGTAAAAATCATCTAAATGTATGACACAAATTTTACGACCATTAAGCTTACTAAATATTTTCGTTATGAATCGACAAAAACAAACAGTATTGCTTGTTTAGATCTCGTACCAAAAGGTTTATTCTACATTATTTGATAACCTAGAATGAATATTTCTACTATTCGTGCTTAGTACTCGTAATAATAAAGAGTGTTTTTATTCCGATATGCTGATTTATGAAAACAAAAGGCAGCGAAAGAGTCTTGTTTTGAAATGATAAATGACTTGACTCTCAATTGTTGAATTTAAATTCAACATATGAAAGAATATACTTCATCTAGATATTGAGATTCCTTTTAACTATTGAATTATATTCATTTTACTTTGAGGCTATACTAAAGCTGAATCTTCAAAAATATTGTGTAATTTATTGTTTTCAAAGACAGAATTTTTAAAATAATTTAACCTACTTTCCTTATTTTCTCCTCATCTTTAATATTAGTTTACGTACTAATAGATATGTTGTGGTATTTCAGGGCTGCAAGCAAGCTAAAGCAGAGTACAGCAGAGCAGCTAGAACATGAAACAAGACGAATGGAAGAGAGAATACGAGCTTTGAAAGAACAGATGGTAAAAGAAAAGGAAGAAAGAGAGTAAGTGTGAATTTCACTACTTACCATGGTTACGGCTCTTGTTATTGTTGAGTGGTCAAAACAGGGACCATGGGGAGGGAGGGAGGGGTTTGGGGATTTTGACCCCCACTTTTTGCTGATATTCAAAATAAATTTTCAAGTCTAAGCCCCCAACCCTGTCTTATAATTTTGCACGAGTAGGTCACCTTTACACTTTCAAAATATTTGTTCCATGGTTTTACAAAAATCAGGAACAACTGTCTCTCTACCTCTTTTCCATCAAACATTATAGTTTGGCATCTTGAACCTATATCGTGACTATATTGACTGAGATACCTCCAGACCTTTGTTTCATTTCTTCAGCCAATCAAAGCAAATATAAACACAGACCATTAGAAATGGGGTCGTCAGAAGCTTAACACCCAGACGTCTGGACTTTTAACTTATGTAGATCACAAAATCATAGAATGTTTTTCATCTTTGTTACCTTGGCAACTTCAAGACATCTGGATTTTTGGCTCCCATCAATCAAAAAATTGCTAACTCAGATGGCTTTAAAATTTGATTGACTGAAACCAAACATGAGAAAAGATGTTGTGTCTGGGCAAATATTAGAAAAAATATTGAGTAATTTTTTCTGAAATTTGTGTTTAAGAAAATATGGAGGTACAAGATGGACATCCTCCAATAAAGGAGGACCAACATCGTCTAATCCTCAACAGACTACCAAGAAAAAAGCAAGCAAGTCTGAAAAGGTAATTAGTGCCAGAGTTAATGCTCTAGAAAATACCCATGCATTCCTCTTACGATTTCTTAACTTGGTTCTAATTTTCAGGGCCCAAGAAAGATCAAACTTCTTTCAGATGAACCTTTGAGTAAGTTTTAACAAAATTTAAGTTTATGTGACACATTGAGATTTGACTAATAAAACCACATTAAGTCTTATTACCAAAAATCAACTACCTAATACTTCTATAATTTTCCTTGATATAAGATATTGATACTTTTGTCTGAAATTATTTCTTTTGTTTTTCTCCTCTTCTTTCATTCCCATTACTAACTAGTTATTTTTTTTTTTGAAAAATAGCAACATATACCAAGAAGAATATAATAAAGGAAAGCTTGAGAGAAAGTTTTGGTAGTGACATGCAGTGTGGCCAATGTGAGAAGACGAAGGCTACTTTGGTTAGTATTGTAAACCTATGCTAAATGAATAATTTAACAAAAAATGTGATAAAATTATGTGTTGGAAAACTTGCTATCAGGACTAACTGCACAAAGGCCTGACATGATGGCCGGCCACAGACTGATTAACATGTGATCAGTTAATGTGACTGATAAAGAGGTCGACCAGCCTAAGATTTGTTTAGCTGGACAAGTGCCAATTTCGGCTGCATGAACACTGTCTATAGACCTTTTTAGCTTCGTATGCAAATTGCCCATTTCAGACCAAATGACATTCCCTTGAGAAATGTTCTTTTGTTAAAATATTAACACATGAAAGAATCAGCTCCCAAGAGTGGCATCACATGGTCTGAAATGGGCACAACAAACAACAAAGCTGAAAAGGTCTATTGACTGGCCACTATTTTTAGTTCTGGTAATTTTTGTTGAAAGTCTTTAAATATTTCCACTTGGAGTAGTAGTTACTAGTCACAGTAGCATATCTTTATGAATTATGCATATTATTTGATCTTACAGGCTTGTGTGGAGTGTTCAGAAAACTACTGTGTTGGATGTTTCATGTCATTCCATAGGAAGGGTGCTTTGAGGAATCATCAAACCAAAAACCTTGATCAGGTAGTACTACATAATGTTCTGATTCCACCAGGAAAACATTCACTTAGATAAATGTGTGGACACCAGATGCGATTTTTTATGCAATGTCGCATGCAACGCTGTAAAAACTAGATCGCACCATGTGACCACCTGTGCAGTGTAGTAGAACTCATTTCTAATGATTTTATTTTCAATACTCTTTCTTCAGTTTAGTAATAGTTTGCCTGAAGAAAAGGGAAGAATTAGTGAATCGGCAACAAAGAGGTAATTTCTTTATTTTTTTAGGCTATTGTCAAACTATTTAGTTCCAGAGAATATCTGCAGCTCCTTCACAAGGGGGGGGGGGGGGGGGGGGGGGGTGGTGTCTCCAAGGAGGTTTGCATATTTGGACAACTAAAAAACACTTTTGCAACCGCTTGGAGTAGGGGTCCAATATCAACCCCCTTTAAAAGTGAAAGTGTCGAGGGGGTGGATGAGGGGAATTACACATGGTGCCAAGAAATGACAACACCTCAGAACTGTTGATGTAAGGCATCTTTAAGACACTGGTGGTTGTACGATTAATTGAATTTGATGTCTTCACAGAACAAGAGAACCAGATTCAAGGAAAGCTCATGCTGGCTGTCAGGTTAGTTTAAACACTCAATCATTAAATGATTTTGTTTGTCATCAAGCAGATAGGATGTCACAGGTTCGAATCCCACCTGGAGGTCGGAATATTTTTTTTTGGAGAAAAATAGCTTGATGACAAACAAATATTAACACCTTTATCTTTGTTTGTGTAGAATGGAGGCTCCCCAGAGCAGAAGATGGGTGGTTTACTTCTACAAGGCACTTATGATGAGAAGGAAAGTGCAGCTTCTTTCCAAGAGGCAATAAGAGAATGGAGAGAGGGAAAGAATAAAGAGAATACATGGGTCAACCCTGCAGATAACATCAAAGGTATCTTGATAGTAAATATTTAGAAATACTTAGGTGGAATATTGTAGCCTTTATGGACAACAGATTTTAACCTCTGCTCACCCTCTTCAAGGAATTATTCTTAGCCTCCCCTCCCCCCCCCCCCACCCCCACCCTGTGAAATTTTTTGTGAAATGGTTATCCTTCCCCTGTAGGGTTGAGAGCTGTGAGATATTCTAGAACAGTCTACTGTTGGATATACTAATCATATAGATCCCTTTCACATGATATGATATACTAATCATATAGATCCCTTTCATGTGACGAAAAAGCAGCTCAATTTGGAGGACAAAACAAAAGAATTTCAATCTCCTGAGACTTGGAACCTATTGTTTTGTCCTCCAAATTGAGCTGCATTCCGACATGCTGCAAGGGGTCTATACTTCTAGGATCATTGTGATAAAAAATGATTTTCTTCGTTTTCAGTGTCATCTGTTTCATGCGAAACAAACACTGTGCCAGACTCGTTCAAGCTAGCAGAAATCAACCTCAACTTTGGAACCAACAAATCCATGTCTTATCTGGACCGTTTAGTATTGAAGAAGCACCGCGAAGCTGGCACACTACAATCTGCCCCTCGCTCAACCAGCAGAGGAGAGCACAAAAGATCAACTCCAAAAGACAATAAGCCATCAGGGGAACTAAGTACTGATGACTTTGGAATCAACTATCGAGAGATATTTCAAAATATCGGTGTACACTCTGCTCGTCAGAGGAGTTCTTCAAGTCAAAATTATTATGGAAGGGCTTCGGTTGCAATTGAAGAAGTGTTGGATGATGTAACCAATACTGAAGAAACGACCTCTTGTATAGTAGAGGAACAGACTGGGGATGCTCAGAATGTGGCTAAAAGTGCCAAGGCAGTGAGTCGGTTAGGAAGAGTGAGTATCCTGGGTATGACAGCTGATGGAGACTTCAGAGAAGACGCAGATGATATTGTACCTCCTTCTGCTAATAGTGCAGCAAGTCGCTCATCTTTGCATAGCTCATTAGGTGGAAGTCACCTTTCAAGACTGATTGCACAACGCGGGGTTTCCCCTGCAGGGACACCACGTGTTTGGAGCCCAAAGCCTACATACACAGGGCTGTCAGATTTTTTTCTGGCGGGGGTGAAATCTCCATCACCTACCAGGAGTCCCATGCGCGAGCACTTAGAATCTAGTGCCAAACGTGCCAGTTCCAAGTTGTTAACCAGTGGAGTTTGGAAACCAGATGAAAGCGTGTCTATTTTAGACGTGACTGCTGAGGAAGCAGAGGAAAAGGAGAGTAGTAGAGAGGGTATTCCTGTTATCCCGCTAGTACAAGAACCAAGCTATAATACTGAGAGTGATAAGGGTAAAGAGGACAGGAAAGTGATGGAGAAAGGAAATTCCATTGAAGTAGATGTGCAAAATATGCAGGATTTTGGTATCGTAGATTTCTTGAAAGCAGGCCCAGTACCTCGTAAGTTGTCAGGAGATTACTATGATGTACATCGCGTGTCAACCGTGTCACCGCTGACCCTGACTCCGAACCCACCGCAGTTGCATTGGTCGGATAATGACAGTGAGGATGATGCGATAGTCGATGTGGCGTCACAGGCTTGTGAGGAGCGAATCTCACGATGTGAAGTGAAACAAGAGCAGGACGATGAAGACCGTGTCACTCTGGAAGACTTGACCTGGGAACTAGCCTCGACTACAGGGAGACTGTCGCATTGTGAGGGGGACCTGGAAGAGAGTCTTGAGGAAGGACACGTAGAGCAGGAACATGAGAATAGCTGTGATGAAGACAGTATCGAGGAAAACAATGGTGGGACGAGCCTAGGTGATGATAGCTGTGATGATATCGATGAAGATGAAATACGATTGGGAGATAGCTTGTCGAAAGATGAAGTGCATGCGCTTAAGTAATGTAACCGCTGACACCATGTGATTGCACACGAGAGAAATAATGACGTGAAGTTCTCTTGGGAACCTTGAAACACTTGCGCAAGGAAAATGAATTCTGCGCACGATAAAACTCGCACTTTTGATTCAAGAAAACTTATCTGCACCTGAAAAATTAGAAGGGTTAAGATTACAATGAGGACACTCGAACCGTGAACACTTTGAGGTTTTTTCATACTTTTTTCCTCCTTTATCCCTTGTGTGAATCGATTAGAAATATGATTTATTTTGAACGATAAGATTGTTTGAGTTCAGTGCTTCATTTTCAGAAGGTTTGAAGCAGTAGAAAGTTCATGAAATAAAAAATATAAAAATATCAAGTGTTCATGGTTCGAGTGTCCTCACTGTAAATGGGCAAAACAAAAGTCTGGAATTTATAGCCATTTCCTTCTATTGCAAGCACTACGCGTGCTGGTGTTTGTTTTTGATATTATATGGACTTAATATAAGATTATCATATAAATAATAATGTTTATGACATTTTTATAGTTTAACATAAAGCCCTACTCTGTTATCCTACTCTAACTTACATTGAGTAATAATTTAAGGGCTTTTGAAGTGTCAATACTAAGACCCAGTTCAAACGTCGTTCTTCTCATGAGCCGAACCAAATGACCAGGGGCGTAGCTTCCTTTACGTAGATACGCACGTGCGTACTTGAGAAACTCACAAATGTTTATGTACTGAAAGCAAAAACTTTACTTTTGGGGTGGGAGTGGTTTGGGGCCATGGGGACCCGTGCGTACTTGCCAAAATATTTTAAGTCCTAGCTACACCCCTGATTTCATCAAAGAAGACCGCCTTATTATTCATTGTTTTCAATGCGTTCGGCTCATGAGAAGATCGACGTTTGAACTAGGCCTAAGATGCTATTTATAAAAATCGTTCCAGAGAGATTTTGTCTCGCTTTTGAGCTTCACAAACAGGGTCGATGGGTGTTTATTTATGTGTAATGGTTTATAAATTTATGTGAAGAAAAAAGATAGATGATAGATTAACATTAAAGGCAAAAGATTTCCACCTTGACCATGATATTTCTAGTGTATTTTTACATATTCCACTTGACTACTAGATGAGACTGAGACTTGGTTGTGTTTCTCAGAATGACCGGGAAGATTGGTGTCACATCGGATTTTCTGTGCCTATACTTGATAACGACAGGTTCGTATTTGTAGGCGTGTGGGATGTTAATTGGTGGGCATTGGTTGTCGTCGCGCTTTTTGGTTGAAATCGTGTTTTTGTCTTGTGTTGCAGTATTTCTCGAAATTGGATTCACCTTGGGGAAAAAAAAGAATATAGCAATTTTCGTATGACTGAAAAACCGCGCCTTGCCGTGACCGTGTCAGTTTCGTGCCGTGAATGAAGACATTCGGAATTCCGGGCCGCGCCGTAACCGTGCCGTGTTCTGTGACTTTTCACAAATACGAAATCTGTTCTGTGTGAAGATTAGGTGTGGTGATATGGACAATAAAATCGTGTGCAATTTCTTACTTACCTTACTATTCAGAAGTCTTGGAAGCTGTATTCCTATATTGGAAATCATCCAAGCATTAGAAACCTGCTTAATATAAATACCTATATTATATCCCGCGCGCCACCTTAAGTTTTAACAAAGAAGAATATAATCCGACTTTTTCCTCGATAGAAAAAAACTGTCAATATACTCCATGGGCGCAATCACTGACCGCCATATGTGTGTGTGGGGGGGATAAATCATGCTCATACCATCCGCCCCGCGTCAAAAAAAAAATTGAGGGAGGCATTTATTTATAAAGAACGCCCAATAGACCTCTTAAGCTTAGGCGTTATATTTTACCTATTTCAGACCACGTCATTCCCTTGAGTATCATTTCTTTGTTTGGATTCAAATGAAACAAAGAATCCTACTCTGCAATGGGCAAAACGAACGCCCAAACTAAAGAGGTCTATCAAACCATTAGCCGTAAAACTCTGGTAAAATGGATCGCTTCAAACTGCTATCACTTACCTTCAGTAGGTCGATCTATCTTTTCTGGCAACCACAAGAATTTGCGCGAGTTCCATTTGCGGATAGGAGGGGGAGAGGTTAGTATGGGTACTTGGTAATCAACCACGTGACTCGTTATTAGGTTGGATTTGTATTCATCGCTATTGCTAAGACATCTTCGACCTATTCCCTCCTGAAAAACAAATAAATGGAAAATTCAAAGTGAAAAATGGGATAAAAAATCTGATACAAGAAATGTAGCCGATGAATCCAAAAATCAGAGGGAGCAACGTTATTCATGTACAGAAAATTTCTCTTACCCAATTCCTTAATGCGAGTTCTTTTCGTGTTGGAAAGAATGAAGCAAAAGATGGCTTGGGTTTGATGTAGGCCGGCTGCCTGATAGCATCACTACCCAGTTTTCTGTATAACTAAAACACCGCGAAAATAGTTAACACATGATGAAAATAAAAGAACGCGTGATTTCTGAAAAACAGAGCAGAAAAATGAAAAACCGACGGTATGGCTGCTACGTGTGACGTCGCAAGTGTCCCTCCCATGCATACAACGTTAGAGAGATGAACGCAGTGCGAGCCCCTCAGTCTTTGCAAGCAACGTGGCAGTCCAATGCCTTTTAATAGAGCAGTTTTCGTACGCGCCGCACGCACCGCGCCTTGCCGTGACCGTGTCAGTGCAGTGTATGAAAAAAATTGAAATTCTGTGCCGTGGCCGCGCCGCGCCGCATCGAATCTGTTCTACAAGATCCAAGAGCGCGCGCACACACTCACTTGTTCGCGTTCCTCAAACCAATTTCCAATTAGTACTTTTTCTATATACTTTGGTTCAATCTTCCATCCTAACGAGGGTAGTTTTCCTTTCTTCTGGTGCATAATGATTAAGGTTTTCTCAGGCTACAATTTTACGAATGTTAAATGGAGTGGTTCAACCTAAGATTGCTCTAAATATTCGATTATGATAAGACAATAGCGTTGTGTAATTGCTACTAATGAGGAATCAAATTCCAATTACAAACGTTTCTATGGAACTAATCTAAGGTCATTATGACGTACATAATATATTTTAATTGGTTCAATAGTGACGTAAGCAAAAAACTATAATGACTACAATTTGAAGCTCGAATGCAATTTCAAAAGCAGGGAAATACGAGCAACAAAATCGTACAACTTGTCGCGCAACCTGGTTGCGTTGCAAGTTGCAGAATGAATGTTGCTCGTATTACCACCCCGCGTGGAACAACAAAGTTTTGTTGTGCGACTTGGTTGCAGAAGTAGCTCTTTCTTTTCTCTGCAACAATGAAAATTTGCAACAACAAAAAAATCGCTCTGCAAATTGCAACTCAACAATGTTTCGCGACAAGTTGCGCGATTTTGTTGCTCGTATTTCCGCGCCTAAAGTGCGCGGTTTTTTATGTAGCACCGCACTTCTCTTGCGCTTTATCGTTATTTGACTAGATTTTCGTTTGCGCTTCCGCATCTACTACACCTTCTATTAAAATTAGTGATGATCAAGGATCTAGTAAACTGGTGATCATACAAAATATATATGAAAAAATGTGATGATAAAATTATGTCAATATTTATTATAAAAAGTTATATTTTTTAGTTCACTGTACAATACCTTGTTTCTATTTGAAGAATAATTTGACTGAAATTTTCTTTCCGTTTCAATTGTCCTTGCACGTAAATCTTTATTTTATCGCACAATAGTCCCCTTCACAAGTTCCTGTGTCATCTTGACACCTTTTTTATCACCTTGGACAATTATTCACGTCTCAATCATTGCAAGCTCACCGTTCATCTTGCTTCGATGCAAAGGCACAGCTACCTTTCAAGATGGTACAGGGAACTGTGAAGGGGACTAGCAGCATCTCTAGCAATGAGTATAAATGTGAAATTATCGAGCACTGATGTGCACTAGGTGCTTACTCTGTTCCATAGCATTCTGATCAATTCCTTTTTGAGACAGGGCAATATTATTGATTACTGGTACCAAGAGGCAAATAAATGCCCAACTTCCCATTTGTTTCAGTCACTGGTAAGCTAAGCCTATTATATAGTAGTCAAGGAAACAGCCCATTTACTAGAGACCAAGAGATGTACTAAATTATCACAATTGTTTTGTATCTACAATAATTAACTTCTTATCTGTAAAATAGAGTTGATCACTTATTTTGGTAAAAAAACATAATCATCTACACTGGGAAGGCAGAAAAGGAGATCAGTAATATATGATTTTTATGATTTTTTTTCTTATTAGAATCTTATTATTTTAATTGGAAAGTTTTCAGTAATGAGATGGTTGTCCTGTAACACAATGACAATGTTGACTTCAAATTCTGAAAAAAAAAGATTAATAACGATAATCAACGATAATATATTTCATGATCTTAATGATGATGATGATGATGATGGTGATGATGATGATGATGATGATAAAGATGATGATGCCATGATTGTGGTAATAATGTTGAAAATGTTGAAGATAATGAGGTGTGATGATGATGACGACGACGACGACGACGACGACGACGACGAGGATGACAATGACGACGACAATGATGATGATGGTGTTGATAATATTGCTGATGAGGATGTTGGTGATGATGTGAATAATCATAAGAACATCTTACCAACTTTAAAGTTTGGTGTTGCTAAGGTTGGGCAGGTGAACAGTCTTGGAAAAATCATATATATTGGAATTGCTAGACCACGACACACATCGCCTTCTGCAATCTAAAAGGACATAAATATGTATGGTCAAGTACCTGCAACATTTATTCAATAAAAATGAAGTACAAAACCTCACTAAAATGGATTCTGTGTAATGGGTCCAACAACTGAACTCTGAGGTAAACCCTGGGAAAAATGGGTCCCTTGGACATTTAGTAAAATAGGTCCAAGAAT
This sequence comes from Anthopleura xanthogrammica, assembly GCA_964019055.1. Lineage (NCBI taxonomy): Eukaryota > Metazoa > Cnidaria > Anthozoa > Actiniaria > Actiniidae > Anthopleura > Anthopleura xanthogrammica. The sequence continues at coordinate 2,628,932 of OZ025210.1, read as the reverse complement.
TGAGGTATTCCCATGTAAAATGATTGTAATGCTAGGCATTAAGAAGGCCCTAGAACTGAGCTGTGGGGTACACCAAACAAATAGAATGACTTTCATTTGCTTTAAGATAATACATGATCATAATCTATACTTACTTGGATATTTTGAATTTCTGTGGCTGTTGAAAACAAACACACAGAATACAAGAATTACTTCACAGTTTTTTCTATTTCATTATAATAAATGCACCGGCTTACCATCTTTTGAGTATCCTTCCGCACATCCTGAAAAACCAAATAAAACATGATGTGAATATCACATCAAAATGCATAGGGTAATTTAGATGATCTTCTACATAAAAATTCTCTTGCAAAAAATTGGAAGATGGAGATTGGATTCCCCTATTTTCTCACATCCAAGGGGAGGAATACAAAGCTACTATATGCATCGCAAGGGAGCATCCAAGAAGAGTTTAATATGATTCCTGTGACCCTCCTTTGCATTTGTAATTTGTGATGTGCATGTGGGTATTTTTTTGGGTGGGAGGGGGGGGGGTGGAATAGATGGAGGAATCGTTTCTTGAAGTTAGTGCAGAGGTACCCCCCTATGACAAGTACTGGATAATATGCCACCACAGGATGCATTTATACATTTGATAAATATGCGTATACTACATACCACATGTTTCCACTCGTACTAATTGTAATTCAATAGATTTGATGGGTGTGTCTGACTCAATCACTGTTAACTGTAAGCAAAACAAACACTGATTACCAAACAACAAAAAACAAAAATTCCCTGTAAAAATAAAATCTAATGTAAATCAGCTTTATTTAGAGAGGGTGGAAAATAACAGTTGCAACTCACAAACTATGACTCTGAAAGAGACGGGACCAACATTTTAGGTTGTCATCTGAGCCACGGTGAAGGTCTAACCATCTGCAGATATTTTTAGAGCAAAGGCAGCATCTTCTATTTAGATATTTCAAGACCCCGAGTGTTGGTCCAGCTGTTTTGAACCCATGACCTCCCACTTAACATACTGGTGCAGTAAATATCTAGCTATATTGATTTCATACCTCTCCAGTAAATGGCTTGACAATATTGCAGTTTACAGTATTTAGCTGACCTTTGACTAAAAACTTGGGAACTTTGGGTTTCTAAAACAACATGAAATTGAGAGTTCACTTTATGGTAATAGCATAAATGTATAATATTTCTAAAGGCACTATTACAAGCAATGATATTTAGTGCCACTTGTCTCCATTGAACTTTGCAGATTGCATGAGCTTTTTTGTATACGTAAGATATATAATGTACATGCTCATAGGAAAACTAAAAATTATGCTTCACAACCTTCTGCTCCCTTCGCAAGGTGCAAAGATTTTCTAGATGAGACAAGTTGAAACAACTTCAGGGTGTAACAAAGTGGCAGATTTATTGGGTGTTCACAGGGTGCCCATGACCCCACCCCTTTCCAGCCCATGACCCCCTTACTCAAAATCCTAGATCTTCCCCAGTAACATACTCTCAATTGAACCTCAGGCAATGCTTTTTGTGAGACAAGTTGCACAAGAAATTGTTGCATGTAACAGTGCCTTGAATCTGAAGTAAAAAATATTTTTCTTTTTCTTTTTTTTAATCTTACATCTTCAGCCTTCTCCAGAGAATCTGGTGTGATTGCAAACTGTACAGGCTCAGTGTTCACTTTGGACTTTTCCTGCAAAACCAAAAATGCATATTAATATATACGTTTTTTTTAGCTGAATAAGAAAATAGATACACTCAACATGAACAAGGAAATCCTACTTTGCTTTCCACAATGAATTCTGCTTGGCTCTGAAGGTCTTTGTTCAGTAGAGATCTTTTCATTTCACTCCTCAAGTAGTACTGAAATTCAGAGGAAAAAAAAAAATTTATGAAATATTAATCAATCCCTTGAAAAAAATGTTTTAAAATATTAAACTTCTTTCAGTGGCGTAGGAAGGTTCATGCTATGTGCATATCATGTTCCTCATTTCTATTGTACTTCCCTAGCAACCCTAGGCCTCTTTAGCCTTACTGGCAGGTCCTATAGTCCTATATTTTGAACACAGCAATATATGAGTTGCAAGTACCTGTACATTGACGAAGACCCCATGATAGGTTTCATACAGGGTTCTGTTACCCTTGGGTTTTAATGGGATCTCAAATGGAATTTCTGTTTTGCCGTTGGGTGTAAACATGTCAGTTAAGGGTATTTCAATTATATTTAATAAAAGAGTTCAATATGAAACATGCAAAGTACATGCTTTTCCAAGGATGTACCACTATTTTACAGAATAACTGAAGCAGTTGAAAGGATATAGTTTCCCAGGTTTTGCTATTTCAACTGAGTAGTTGACAAGTTGAATGGGTTTAAGTGAGTTGTAAAATGCTTCTAGGACCCCAACACTCTTGGCACTGAGCTGAAGATTGACAGAACCATCCATGAAGAGCATGATGCCATTATGATTGAGTTCTCCTTTACTCTGGACCACTATCAGACCTTTTACAACATCCTGTTAAATAATTTAACAAAATATATTGGTGATTATAGATATAATAATGATAAATATAATAATAATAATAATAATAATAATAATAATAATAAATAAACAACAAAAAGGTAAACATTTCTTCCTAGCACACATATGATAAATGCCTCAATCAAAATTCATTTCTTGAAATGCCCTCATAGTTGTCATTTCCAGCCTCACTTCCATGTAACAACAAAATAGTTGAATTTTAAAAGTCCTTATTATTTGCTTGGCAAGAAGTACAAAGTTTTCTAAATAACAATAACATTGCAAAATCCTAAAGGATTTTAAGTTAAAATTCGAAGCATTTTTCTTCACGACATTTCTTCAAAAGGATGCAGGAAATGGTACAGAATTTCCCAAGCTCATTACAAGAAGCTAATAGCTCTAAATCTTGAAGTTTTTACAAATGCACGCAGCTAAATCCTCCCTCTAAACATATCTAGTGCTGTCTTACCCCTTCATTGAATATTTTGTTGACTTTTTTCAGTCTAATGTCAAGGCTTGCCATACTTTGGAACTTGGTAAAATACCACTATGAGCCTACGGTCCTAGTGGACAGCAGATATCCCATTAGTGCCAGGAATCACCGGATGAATTGTCCGCGTGATTACCAGGAGATTGGTGTTAAATGTAGGTGGTGCGCATGCGTAGTTATTTGGCGGGAAGTGAAGACGAACAGTTCACATGTAGAGAAACGTGAAGGAGATCTTTATTTTGACTTCAATTTTATCGAGGAAATTTCATAGAGATTATAAAGATGAAACCGTAAGTAGTTGAGTTGATGATTAGAGAAGGTGTTGGTAAGAAATCTAGGTAAAAAGAAGTGTTTTTGGATCATTTTTCTTGTGTTTTCTAGGAAGGCAAGAAGTGAGCTAGGTGATGTAACGGTCCATAACATCAAACAGCTGAAGAAACTCAATTCTGTTGTCTTCCCAGTGACTTATAATGAAAAGGTAATGTTCTGGGATGAATTTTGAAGTGATAGAGCATGAATTGGGTCAGTGTGATTGTCGATCGGAGTGGGGAAACTGTTTAAGATCATGTTTTATTCGCTTTGATTCAAAACTCTGAGCCAAGTTTGTACATGTGTAATGTACTGAACTGTTAATTAGACAATTAAATGTCTTGAAATATAGAATAAATATCTAAGCATTCAGTTGGGATATGATATTTCCTTGGTATTTTCTTCTTATCTGGGAGTCACTCACAACTTTTTTTATATTGAAAAAAGGGTATTTCCTATGCACGTAATGAATAATACACTTTTGGGTGTGATCCATGTCTGACCAGTGAAAGCTACCTGTTTTGAATGTTAATGGAGAAAGTCTTCAAGTTTTCATTAATTGTTTCTTTGAGGGTATATATATTTACAAGAGACATGCAGAAGATTCTGGATTCATATGGTTTGAACACAAAGAGAATGAGAGAGAGAGAGAGATCATGAACTCAGAAACTTATCCTCTATTCACTTAACAATGTTATGTCTGAGAGGGAAAAGAAGAACTAAGAATGGCGTGGTGACTTTGACAGCCATTGCACAGGTGGAGAGTCTTGGCATGAGAGTTATAGGGAATTTTGACTGAAGAAAATTTTTTCTCATCAAAGCTTCCACCCAATCCAACCCCACCCCTGCTCCTCAGGCATAATATAACAGGGGTGCTAGCAAGGCTCAAGTCCAATACCTCCCATCCCTCCCATAAAGGAGTTTGTCCTAGTTTTCCAGACAGTACTAAGATAAAAGATAAAACAACTAGTTAATAATGTACTTTTTGTCGGGATTTCTAGCATTTAATGAATTAATTTTTGTTTTCAGGTGTGTGTGTGTATCAAATAATTTTTACGCAGGGCTTAAACTAACAAAAATTCCTCTTTTTTTTCTAGTTTTACAAGGACGTTCTCGAAGGAGGAGAACTTGCAAAACTTGGTAATTAATTCTTTAACAAAAAATTAGATTATTTTTCTTAACAGGTGTTTCAACTAACCATTATAATATATTATATCTCCAACCAATGCCAAAGAATTTGATTGCTTTTTATGACATCTCACATTATATTAATTCTATGGTTATCAAGGTTTTGATGGCTATTTAATTATTAACAATAGTTTGATTTCTGATATAGTTTAATAAAATTTTTAAAACAACCTACTAAACGCAGCACAGCTGAACATTATTATGATAAACTGTGCTCTACAAATGTAAATTATTATATATATATGATGTCACTCAATTAGAGTGCACGCCATAAACCTGTGAAACAACTAGTATTTATGAAGGACTTTAAAAATTGAGCTATCAACTATTTAGTTGTCAAAATAACTAAGAACTCACTCAGACATGAACCAAACAAAGATGTAGAAGTATTTGCTTTTGTTCTCAATGTTCTGTCCAGTAATATCCACTATTTTGTGTGAAATAGCTGCAATTAGATAATCTATCTTTGGTTTTGTTTTGCCAGGATGAAGCCAGATTTTGCAATGGGGTGGGGCAACATCTCAGGGCTCGAAATAGCGGCCTGCCAATGGCCAAAAGACAGACAAAACTTAAGGTTTGGCAGGCAAAAATAACGGTAAACTGCCAAATCGAAAATAAAAATAATAAAAAGTCAGGCAAAGTTTACTGGACTGGCAGGCTATAATTGTTTCCTATTTCGAGCCCTGCATCTGTTTTCAAAAATGGCCAACCAAAAAAAATGCGCCCCCCAGCCTATGGGCCTGTGTGGCTATATATGTGTTTAGGTTTCTACAACGTAACAATGGTTTCTTTGATACAGCCGCTGAATAGAACTGCAAACAGGTTGGCGGAGGCCGAGGCCATCCCCATGGATATCCCCCTATTCACTGATATATTGTGCACACTCTATAATGAAATATGAAAATGACTCTTACCCTACATTTGTTTTGTATTTGGTAGCATACTACAATGATATAGTTGTTGGTGGAGTTTGCTGTAGAGTGGATAAATCAGAAGAGGGAAGACGTCTGTACATCATGACTCTAGGATGTTTAGCACCCTATAGAAGATTAGGAATAGGTAAGAAGTCATTTCAAATAACACTGTCTATGGGTGGCCTGTGTTATTTCTTCCATAGGAATCCCATTAAATCTTATTGTTTTTTAATCTATTTTTAAGGAACTGTAATGCTTGAACATGTCTTGAAGATTTGTGAAAAGGATGGAAATATAGACAACATTTATTTGTAAGTATTTCCTTATTTCGTAGAATTATGAAAAAATCTGTTGTATTAGCCATTTAGAGGTTTAGGGGAAAATGGGTCAAGTTGGCATTCTATTTTGGGACTGTTTGAGGTGATATATTTCCAAGATGGCACATCTATTTCTTCAGGGCCTTAAGGAACATAGGCCATGATTGAGGCAAGTTAAACTATCTACTTGGTCACCTAAGCCACATACTCATGCATTTCGTCTGTTTTGTTTCTCAGGCATGTCCAAGTAAGCAATCAAGGAGCCATTGACTTCTACAAAAAGTTTGGATTTGAAATTATTGAAACTAAGAAGCAATATTACAAACGAATTGATCCAGCGGATGCCTACGTGTTGCAAAAGACACTGAGAAGATCCGACAGCAACAAGAAAGAATGAACCTTTTCCCTGGCTAGAGAATTCAAAATCACTGATTCCAAGAACTTCCTCAATGATAAGAGAATTGTTGTTTTCAAAGAATTGAATGCAATTCAATAGCAACAACATTGAGAAATAATATCAAGTATACCATATCATGCTGCTGAGATAGATAATTGTATTAGTGGACTATGAGCATGATATCATAGAATGGAAATAATATTGATATCAGAAATGTTGCTTTTTTTTTTGGCATGTATTTTTTTTATTACTTGTTTTTCTTTTTTTTAGTCCTGTAACAATTGCACATCCCAAACCAAACAACTAACAATGTAAATTCCACCAGACAGTTTTCTAATTATGAAATGAAACAAAGGAAAACAGACTTGTATTGATTGGCAGGAGCCATTGTCTGTTGTTTGGGTAGTATGATTAATACAGCATGACGCACAAGAGTATAACCACATTTAATGAATTGGCATACTCCTATTCATAGACTTTCAAATGTTAAACAAACACATTTTGATAAGAAGCTGGCTGGTTTTACCAAAATTAATGTCTGTAAAAGCTCATGCGATTATATCAGATGTGGTCATAATTTTGAACCACCTGCTGTAAAAAGGGTTAGATAAATTTTACCTTGCTTCCCCCCAAAAATCTGTGTAAATCAATATGAGATATTTTATTATTGTTCCTTATCAATGCTAAAATGTTTAATGTCATTAAATAAACGACCACAAAGATCTAATATATTCGTACAAATATTTTCTAACTTCATCAATATCATAATTATACTTCACTCTCATGAGGATCATAAAACCCTAATTCACCTTTTTCCATATGTCGGTTCACTGGTCAAACGCAAAGCATTCAGTTGAGGCTGCAGTTCAAATTTGAATAATCCTTTGAAACCACCTTGCAGCCTCGATTGAATACTTTGTCTGTGAACAGTGAACCGATGTATGGAAAATGGTGAATATTGTTGTGATTACATAGTAACAATCAAGTAAGATTGAAGCTTCTCTATACTGAGGATTCATGAGTACCTTTCTTTAATCGAAGCCTTAAAAACTCAACATACTGATGTAGAACACAATGCATACACTTTTTTCAACTTTGCCATGGTTTCTCATTTCAATATACTATGTTTAAGTGCCCTTCCACAGTTTTGGTTTCTGTATAGATAGAAGACTCGAAAATAGCTGATACGCTCTTTTACAGTTTCCAATTTGGTACATTCGTTTCTGATATAGCTCTTCAAACATTGCTATTTGCTGGGGGGGATTCAAATAAAAAGGGGCTGGGACAGCTACCTGTACTGAGCTTAAGGATCGTCATTCAAAACTGGAATGTGATGAACTGAAATTCTCTTTCAATATTTTTAAATATATTAAAATATATTTGAACACCCACAAACAACACTTCTATCTCACATTTTTCTTCAATGATATTACACAGCAGAATGAATAACTTCTGTCCCTTAATTAAGTGACGTCATGTCAGGTAGGATTAACCAGACCTTTTGCAATTTGCAGACATTTCTGGCATGGGAAATTTACTAGTAAATAGAGCTTTTGCGATTTTTGATATCATGGAAACGAAAGGACCAAATTGGAAACTGTAAAAGAGCTTAGTTATTTTTGAGTCTTCTATACAGAAAACGAAAAACTGTGGAAGGGTTATAGGCAATGAAAAGAATGATTGGTAAAGCTGATAGTCACTGTTATTGTGTTCACTTGGCTTGGTTATTTCTCTCACACTTCTATCCTTCATTGATGACGTTTTTCTTGAATTACTTTGCTACTTTTCTTTTCTATCTCTGTTCATATGTTTATGTGAAATTCTCTCCCATCTAGTTCTTGTTAAATCATGGTAAGAAGCTTGAAGACAGCCACAGATAATAATACTGATGGGTAGACATATTACCCCATTTACTGTAATAAAAATAGGCTATATAAACTGCACACGTTTTTCAAATCATCCGACTAAATTTGAGATTCCCTCTTGGTATTTAACCTTTTTAAAAGATATTCTCAATCATCTATGGCTTGCTCCTAATGATGTATTTCTCATGTCTTCATATAATGTCTTGAACAATCCTACGTCACTCCAAGGATTCATTCCTTATTCACCAATGACCTTCAAGATCCTCTCCTTGATTTTCTTGGTAGCTTTCTGGGAATTGGGAATAAGGTATCTCTCGACAAACTTGATCTCTGAGGTCTCCGCGTTGCCTGAACCATACTTGAATGTTATTAGTTCAGGGTGTTTTCTTTTAGAGGTTATTTTAATGATGTCGGCAAGGTGATGCCTGTGCTGGATGTGTGCCCAGCCAGGTCGCTTAGGAATTTCTCGCAGTACATACATGTGAACTTCCATAATAAGAATGTAACTGGAGGGAAAAAAAACGATCATCATTAATGTTAGGAAAATCCTTTTGGGCTCCCTGTGGTAGCACCGCAAGGCATCATGGGAAGTTTTGGGTGCATTTGTAAAACGTTTCTAGATTGTCATGTGATTATATCCTGGGCTTAATTTTCAATATATTAATGAGATACAAAGTGCACATCATTTTTGATGACCCCGTTTACCTTGGTGCCATGTGACCACGGGAAAGCACCTCGTTACATTCAAAGGAGGCAAACACATCCTTTCTTTTCAACCATGTCTCCAGATTCACTGATTCTTTACGAACTTCATCTTCAGAGCTGGAAACACTGCAAGCATCTATTACGACAACAAGTTCAGGTTTTTAGAAGCAGAAACAGTTGTAGGGAACACAGAGCATAGTTTTGAGTGGGGAGGTTAATCTGGGGGGTTCGGGAGAATGGACCCAACCCCCTCTGAAAATTTCGAAATGGACTGGGCACTTGGAAATGCAATTTCCAGTGCCACAGTTTCGAGGTGCATTAAGATTATGAAAAACAACAAAAAATCATTTTTGGCTAAGTTCCACCAAGCCCCCCTCTCTATCGCCCAAATATCCTGGTTGGCAAAATATCATAACCCCCCAAACAACTTGCGAAAATTACGTGACCCCCCCACATTTTTCCGGCCCCCACATACACTAATAAATGAAAGCCCCCTAAGTGGTTGTTAATAGCAACTTATTATGGCGCGTTTTCGAGGTCATAATTAGAGTAGAATAGTATGTTATGCATTTTGACTTGTGAAACTATAACACTACTTTACAGTGCTGGAACTCAAACCATGAACACTTTGGTCTTTTGTGTGTGTAAGTGTGTGTTTTTGACATTTTCTTATAACTATCCAATCAGCGGAAAAAACGGCGGAAAGTCCACAGGGAGCCCAATTTAGATAAAAGTAAAAGGTGAAAATAAAAACGGAAAAAAATCGCGTTTAATTAATTTTTTAAATTCCAGGTCAAGATAATGTCCTCTATAATACGAACGAGCAAAAAAATCCGTAAAAAATGGACTAGAACATTTTTTTTCGCGCGCGCCTTTGTTTTCCAATGTAATTTCCCTATAGTATCCTACGTGTGGATTTCTGTTAATATAATTTACTTTTATCTAAATTGGGCTCCCTGTGGAAAGTCTTTAGAAGTCTATTTTAACTTTCTCATGTGAACTGCTAAATCACATAGATAAATTATGCCGATTGTCGTGATTGGATACGATAGAATATGAAACAAAAAGCTTTTTAAAATGAAATACCATGTATTTTTTCTTTGGGCTCCGAAAAAATGAATCCTTTGTTGCAAGAATTTGGCTTCACTTCCTAAAATCCGATACTCCTGCTATCAAATTCGCCAATGGCGGGAAATGCAAATGAACTTGCTGCAAAGCGAGACAAGTCGACCTCTCGCGACTCCGTCGCTCGCTCTCTGCGCTCAAAAAACTATCGCTTCGCTAAAATATAAACTCCTTCAGCGGAAAACAAGACAAAATGACTTAGAGCAAGTCTAGTTTCAAGTAATTGAACAGAACTAATGCCATTTTTTACCACATAATGACTTCAATTCCAGAAGAGCAGTCTCCGTAGGTTTTTGTATGAAAACATAGTTTGGAACGTACCATTTTGGATATCATTTACGGGATCTAGATCACAGTAAAGAATACAACAACATTGTCGGACTGCTGTAAATATCTCAGTATCTGAGGAGTTGTAGAGGTCTCCTCTCTCCATTGTAGGGACGCAGCAACTATTGGGTAGCGATGTTCAAGACGATTAATGATAACATATCACGTGTTCGCTGTCATATGATACTAGTCACGCAATCCAATCAATATATTTGGTCACGTCGGGTCTCTCAAAGTGTGCTACATCGATCAATGTTGTAAGAGATCTTATACGGAAATACTTTTAGAGAGACTTTGTGAATCTCGTTCTGTATGTACCTATATAATTGATCAGATTTCTGCTTTACTATGACCTCATCACAAATTAAACTGCATAACATACACTTCTAGTTTTGACCCTAAAAACCCACCATACCTTTCCGTAAGTACTCTTTCAGGACGAATTTAAGTTGCGGACACGCGGTGCAACATTGCGCGCAATGTTGCAGGCAATCGATGTTGCGAGCCACGTCACACAACGTAGTTTGTTGCATGCAATGTTGCTGATGTAGAAAACGATCCTACTTCAACATCATTGCCTGCAATATTGCGCGCAATGTTACACCGTGTGTCTGCGCGTTATTCAACCTACCTCCTTCTTCGTCATCGTCATCTATACTGAATACTGGTTGAACGTTTCTATATAGTTTACTTTGTTTGTCTGTATTGCTCACATGCCTACGAATCAAAGAAATATTTCAACACACTTTCTTTATAAACCCTAACGTCGTCGAGTACCGCAAACCTTCGAATATAAGCCCTGGGCTAGTTTGCCCAAGGTGCCTTTTTGGTCTTAGAACAATAGAAGAACAATAGGATCACGTGATAAAGGGATTATTTTTGGAGGACCTTATATTCGGAGGTTTAAGGTATTTTTGGAAGTGTTAGGTGGTACTCACCTTTCTACTGGTTGGCTTGACTCAGCGATAAAATGACCTATTTTTTCTTTAACGTTTGCTCCTTTTGACAGAAGTTTGGATGACAGCATACCAACGAGACCCGTCTGTAATCAAGGCCAACAACAACAACAAAAGTTATCATTCGCTATAGACCGTTCTGGTCCTCAGCCAGACCTGGGGACTCTAATTATGACTGAAAGCCGCGCCTTGCGCTGCGCAGTGGTCGTAGTCAGAATTAAGGAACGGCAAGGAATCTCATCCTCGCCTCAAAAAGAAACCGCAGATCAAAACGACATTAAAGCAGATTGCGTATAGCTGCCGCACCATGTCCGTGACGGCCCTATATCCGAGTATTTGATTGATTGGATGATATGTGTGCTCTGATTGGTTCAACATAACTCTTCAACTCCTTGCCGTGATCGTACCGTCTGACTTGATTTTTAGAGCCGTTTTCGTATGACTATGAAAAACGTACGGCACGGATCGCGCCTTGCCGTGACACGGTCACGTGTATGAAAACATTCGACATTTGGTGCTTTGTCCGCACCGCGCCGTGACTATTCAAATCTAAGTAATCAACTTACTCGTCCATCAGACGGACTTTGGTCTCCTCCTCTCGATAACTCGTGATAACTCTAAACAAAGACAGAAAATATAGATGAAATAATTGCCATTTAGCTAAACGCCAAATATTGTATTTACGAAAACCATTAGAGATAATCAGATAATCATAGAGTTAGTCATAAAATACGGTCTTTACTGAGTTTATTTACTTTATATTACACGGGTTAAAAATTCTAACTCCGGTCAACATTCCCTTGTTCACATTACGCGCCCACAGCGCGGAAAGGTCCCACGCCGCACTCATGGTAGTCTACTCACCTCATCTTCAGAATAGGCTTCAGGGGTGCATACAATACATCTCTGCAGCGAGTGATCTGCCAGACCAGTGGATAAATCATCAGATAACGTCTCGTGGAGAGCTACGTAGAGATATAACGAGTCGACAGTGAGATAAATACACGAGACGTACTTTACAGAATTTATTTTCATAGAAAAATTAGGATTAATTAAATATAGGAGGAAATGTTTCACGAATCAGTGCGATTGAGCGCGTGTTGGTAAAGTGTTGGAGATGAGTCGGCCAAGTGTTGACCATACATACGTATACGTTGGCCGGCTTTTTTCGTGCACCCATGGGGGGGAGGGGTGGTATCCATACTTACTCTGGTATCCACCACGTGCCAGGCTGACATACTTTGCTTTCCGCTGGAACGAAAGAGAGAATTAATAGTTAAATAAGATTATCCAAACAAACAAAAACAAATATACCAAAAAGTTTAAAATATAGAATGTTTTGTTACGGGTACCAGTAGCACGAGAATTACGAAAACAATAGATCACAAGAAAGAAAAGATGAAAGTAAAAATAAATAAGAATCAGAAGATTATAAATATTGAGTCAAAATCAGGACCGTTTTGTTAAAACATGACATTGTGTGAAACGAGTATGAGAGACGATGTCACACAATTCAAGAAAGAGCGTGACTGGGTTGCGTGACACACTACATATGATCTTATTTTTCCCTTATATTTTCCTTCCTGAACCTATAACCTCAGGGTGAAATGGTTCTAGCTGCTATTGTTTTAAAGGCGATAGCTCTACGACTAAATAAGCCAGGAAAGCGTAAACTCATAATATTCGAATGTTTCCTTGGATCTTTTTAGTTGTTTTTTCCAGCTACTACTCCGGCTCGGACGAGTGCTCAAATAATTTTTTCAAACCTTATTCAATCCAGGAGTTTCCAGACACTGCACGGAAATATGATCCAAGCTGTCATCACTTTCATTATCAAAGAGAAGTCGAACAAGCTCACTCTTCTCTTCTTCATCCATCGTATTTGTTACAAATACGAGTTTATATGTTGGTTTTGATACGTATCGATCTCGTTACATGGCGTGATCGTGTATCAAGGGTCGTCTAGGTAACGCGGCCACACCCAAGCTAACTTCACTACTATTTTTAGGCCAGGCTTCGAACTCTTCGAACTCTTAGTATACCGAAAGCACATGACATATTTTTTATTTTTTCTTAGTCTTGTTTGCAGCCACCTAACGAGTCATTCTACCATGGTGAAATAGATGTTTTTGCTTCAAAAGAAGCGAGGCTGGAGGTTATATAATGACACCTATGACGTAGAAGCAATGAAGCCTCTAGAGTATCTGGATCCGAGGGTAAAGTCGATCGTTAACGTCCTCAACTCGACTTTAGTTTTCATGTTGTTTCAGACCAAATTAGAATCTAGCATGTTTGGTTTTGTGGAAGGAGGGAAAATGGAGAACCCAGAAAAAAACCTCGAATCAAGGGAGAGACCTAAGGGACTAGGTCAAAACAATTGTCCAAAATAGGGACCCGATTTTATTGATTTAGGTGGTGGGTACCGGAAGATACCCCCTCCCCCCTCAGAGACCGTAAGATGAAAATTGTTTTGACCTTATCCCTAATAAACTCTACTCCCCAGAGATGAGAGGCGATTGTATTACTGCTATGCTACCCTTGATTCTTGTGGATTGAAGGTGATACATAGAAGTAGAGCTGAGTTTTGTTTCTCAAAATGCAAAATATTCTCACTCTTCTCACCTGTAGGAAGTTAGCGATAACCATGTGTACATACTGGTCCTCTTCTTCTCGTCCTGAGCCCATAAAACAAAGGTGTTCCCCTCCTGCTACTGATCCAGCTGCTATTGACTGTTTTTGGGTGGCAAACAGGGCCTTGGCTGCTGTCGCAAACTCTGAAGGGGCTTGTAACATCTTGAAGAGATGAGAAAAATAAAATGAATGAAAGAAATAGAAGATCTAATTACTGGGCTACCTGTGGTAGACGAGTTGAAAATACTTTTAACTTTTACTTGTAAGCTAATGTTTATTATAGAGCAGATTTCATATGAGTGTGAAAAGTTACGGCACATGGCACAGTTATGGTGCGGCACAGCGACACAACACCAAATGTTGAATGTTTTTATACACGGCATGGCACTGACACAGTCATGGCAAGGTACCGTCATTGTCGTAAATTTTTCATAGTCATACTACTAAAACTGCCCTATTACTCTATATACAAAATAAGTCATTTCATACCAGGTTTGCATCCAGGTGAAACGCTGTTGGTAGGTGCCCACTGTTATACTGTTCAGCTGGTCTGCAGTCTACCACAAAAAACCTCACCCCATCTCTCTGTTAAAATAAAGAATGATTGACTAAGTGCACTTGCAACTCTTGAAAAACCAAGTCTTTGTTCCTGTATAATACTGTGAATATCATGTTCCAGGGCTCAAAATAACGGCCAGTCATACGCCAGCCAAATATGACCGGTCAACATGACAGTCCGTTCAAAACTGTATTTGACCGGTCAAGTACCAAATTTGGCCAGACATTGACCAGCCATTATTTTGAGCCCTGTGTTCTGCAAAAAACTAAACTTTTTATACTTACGTGATTAGATTGATTGGCAGTTAGTAACTCTGTCACAGACACTGGGAGGCAAAGGGCTTGTGCAATACTGTTGGAGTTGATTGTCTTTACACCAAATAACTGACTGTAGTATTCCTATCAATAGTTAATGTAAAGGTGATTAAGCCAATTAATGGATCACTAGATATTTATACAATTAGCTGTTGTCTGTTAGCAGTCTCTCTTGTCCAACCACAGTCAAATTTACTGCGATTCTCAAAATCCTGCAAACACAGACATTTCAATGAATTGTTGTTAAATTGGCTTTTCACTGCTGTCAATCAAAACGAATCTGTCGGTACCTTTTTCTTTTTGATTGATGGCAGCGAAAAACCAAGTTACTGTACAGAGAACTTGCAACTACCGAGTTCACAGAATATTGAGAATCGCAGTATGATTTACTATCTCAGGCATGCAAGAAATGGGCACTAGTTTGTAGCAGTGAGTCTGTGCAATAGCAAAAACTTCAACTAGAACAAGTCTGGGGGGGGGGGGGGGAGAGGAAGAGAGTGTTAATACAGTTGTCAGTATAGTTGGGGTAATAGTGATGCCAACATAGGTTGACACACAGATTAAAAATTCCCTGCTCTAGATAAAGGATGCCATCCTTGATACATGAGAGTTATCAATAAAGTCCAACCGTGTAAGTAAATCAACTTATAACAACGTCAGCACACCTTTCTAAATGACTGAGGAGTTCTTGATGCATAATACTGAGCAAGGGAACAAAAGTCTTCAATATCATCAGCTTCTAGCTGGCCTGGTATTGATGCTATCAATTCTGAAATGATAAATCAAATTATTTCGTTTCAGTTGAATGGGAAGCACAGGTGGCATAGTGGTGAGAGTGCTCGCCTCTCGCTAAGCCGACCCGGGTTCAAGTCATACTGAACTCGGTGTTTAGCAAATCTGTTATCCCAGGATACTCGACAGCGATGAGAGAAAATACTGCCTGCTCCAACAGCCAATCAGAACTCATGATTTTAAGGATACCTGTTTCTTATACCATGATAAATATGGAGAAACAGAATACCATTGATACTTACCTAAAATATCTGCTTTACTCGCTGACTTAAGTTCGAAAATTTGATCTCTGTAAATATTGTAATAATAGATAAATGTTTAATAAAATATTTAAGTTTTTCTTTATTCTCACTAGTAGTATTATATTGTCATTTACTAAAAATACCAGAATCCCTTATAAACTTTCATGTGTTTGGTCAGTAGTCCCCTTCACATTTCCATGTGCCGTCCTGAAAGGTAGCCCCACACATTTGCAGCGAAGCAAGACATGAGGTGGCCTTGCAATGATAGTTCTTTTAACATGTCATAATGGACCATTTTCGAGATGCACGAGCACTTTCAAAAATGTCGCAGGTGCAGGCATGAAAAAGAGGCATTCTTGGGCAAGATCACATGCGCTATTGACATTACCTGAAAATACCTCGCCTCGAGATCATTTCTGCAATAATTTTGAAAGCCCTTGCACATCTCAAAAATGGTCTATTGTCCAAGTGTAAAAAAGGTCTCTATCATTGCAAGGTCAACTCTTGTCTCTTTTTGATGCAAAGGCACAGCTACCTTTCAATATGGCACAGGGAACTGTAAAGGGGAGTATTAGAACTAATTGTCTTACATTTCTCATAAAAGTATATATATTACCTTGCATTTACAATCATTACTAAAGATAAAAAGAAGATAAGGAAAGGATCTGATTCCAGTAAATAAACATCCCATAAAGCACGGATCACATCATCTTCACATACTGCTACCATAAGGCTTCGAATCTAACAGATTTTCAAAACAAAAAATCATCATCATCATCAGTTGTTACATTATTAAAGGTGGCTATATGTAATTTAGACAAAGCTAAATTTGTGGCATTATTTTTAAGGCTGATTTACATGGTACAACTTCTACACCACGCTTACAACATGAATTGCATCGTGTAAATCAACCCTACAACTTGCTACAGCTTTTTCTTTGTTGTACACAACAGTTGTAAGCAATTTGTAGGGTTGATTTACATAACATGTTGTTAGCATGGCATAAGCAGATTGTATGTGACAGTTGTAAGCAAAAGTTGTACTGTGTAAATTAGCCTTCAAAGTTAGTAACTTACCCATGTTTGACAATATGAATCAGGTGATAATTTTCTAGAGTCTAAAAATGAACATAGTTCAGGATCATGGTACTGTAGAAGCAGTCTGAACAGATGAAAGGGTTTTCCATCCCTCACACAATCCCTGAAAAAAATAAATACATACATATATGATGATAAGATCGTACACAAATAATGGTTTCTGATTTGTATCACTGTTACAAATATCTCATGTAGAAAAAACATAATTCAACCAGTTAATCTTGGGAAGCACAGGTGTCGTAGCAGCTCATCTCATATCAATACAGCCTGGGTTTGAGTCCTGCCGGGCTCGGTGTTGTGTGTGAGTAGAGTTTCTAGTTGGTTCTCTCCTGTGCTTTGAGGGCTTTCCTCCAGTTTCCAGTTTTTTCCTCCCAGCTTAATTCCCATTCAATCTATAGGTTAGTCAAGCCCAGAGTTTAATCAGCTCAGAG
The DNA here is from genome assembly GCA_964019055.1 of Anthopleura xanthogrammica. Classification (NCBI taxonomy): domain Eukaryota; kingdom Metazoa; phylum Cnidaria; class Anthozoa; order Actiniaria; family Actiniidae; genus Anthopleura; species Anthopleura xanthogrammica. The sequence goes on along the minus strand of OZ025210.1, from coordinate 2,611,748 downwards.
GTTGTTTCAGGATACTGACAAAATTTGATTAGCTCATTATTAGCAATCAATTACCTTGGTATAAATTTGTAGAGCAAAGCATAAAAACAATTATAAACATCACTGGTTGGTATATCAAGCATCATTAATGGTGCTAAGAGTTCTGTAAGGCCGCTTGTAGTTCTGTACTTTTCATTTCTTGATTTACAGTAAAACGTTATAATGCATTCCATATCCCGAGCAACTTCCTCAATGTCATCATCAGACAAATGAAGCTTTCCTATGAGAGATATAAAATATAAGAAATTAGAAGATTAAAATTATGTGATTTTCTAGTTATCTTAGGGACCAGTTATTATATAGAGGGGGAGTGGGGTGGTGGAAATCTAGGTATGCCATGTTTCCTTTTTCCTCACCCCTCTTTTTGTAATGCTGTTTTTTTTTTCTACCTACCCCTCCCCCCTTCCCCCCACACAACTGGATACAAGCTGAAAAACACACACCCACATTTAGTTGCCCTTTTCTCCCTACATAAGAATCTGTGACCCACCCCTATTTGCACCAGCCCCCCACCCTCTAAATAATGACCAGTCCCTTAGTGATCAAGTGCTCACAGTACCCCTGGGGGTATGAGTAATTTTTTTTGTGGTTATGCATTTTGACATAAAATAACCTTTTGTCTAAGACAAAGTTGTAAAACGTTTAGTTTAAAACTAAAAACCATGACATTTAACAAGTTTTTCTATAGAATATAACAGCGTAAAAATCATAAGAAATTGCTCTTCCATTATCCAAAAGAGAAATTACATCAATTATTCATGAACTAAAACGTGAGGGAAATCTGATTGATTCCAATGGATCCGTCCTTTTTGTAAAATCTTTGAAGCGTATAAATTACAAAAATCATTTCTTTATGTAACAAATAACAGTATATTGGTATTGAATACATATTTTATATTGATATTAAATGTTGACTACACAAAAATGTTCAATTCAATATAAGATTAAGACTTACATTTCCTGAACTTATAAGTTTGTATAAATTTTCAGGAAGTTATGAAGTTGCATGGGGTCCCTATTACCCTAAGAGCTAAGACATTTTTTGATAATATGGTGATAACAGGGTGTAATAATCAATAATTTCCACCAGAACGCACCGGCTTGTCTTCTACAATCATCTCTGATCATATCCTGCTCGTTCAAGTCCAACATTCCGTCCCATGTTGATAAAGCATCTGGTTTTCCTACAACGTTAAGACAAACCTGGCAAAAACGAGAACAAAAGGTTTATATGATAAATAACGAAACAAGCTTCAAGAGGATTTAATTATCCTAAAATTACCTTCCAAATATCAGCTCTATTTTCGACAGGTATTTTACGTCCGCGGCAAAGTTCACGAAGTCGCTCTGGGTCCTTTTGTTTGGATAGCGCTAGAATTAAGTCTGTGTGCCTATTTTAAACAAAATAAGAGACCAAATGTTAGCTATGTGATTCTAAATGACAACTACAGGATTGAAAAGTTTAAATTTAAGAGAATAAAAGGAGAAATCTTTCATTTTTACCATCCATCGTCTTCAATACCTCCACCTTCCGCCATTTTGGATACGTCATCACCATCACATATCCCGTCATTCTTCACTATAAATCCCTTATCCCGCGGGATCTCGATAATTTGCAGGCTCTTTCGGGAACACGAAAAAGGTCGAAAAAGTTAAAATCTATTATACTTTTTTGAACATCAAATATCAATATCAATTTAGATACATTTTAAATATAAGAGGGTTCAAAAATTATGAAATAAAAGTGCGGTTTAATTTTCTTGAAGGAGAGGGACTGATGCGAGTGGTTTGGTTAGCAACCAAGATGGCGGACGAAACGATATGTTTCTCTGAAAGTTCAGCTGAAGAAATCGAGCAAGCAAAATTGTTTTGGAAGTCGATTTACCCTCCGGCTAAGCCTAAATCTGCTTTAAATGTTAAAGGCATAGATCATCGGCTTCATACTGCTCGCAAGCCAGAAAACGGTAGGAAAATTTGGTTTGTTTGGATGTAACTTACAGCGATTTCAGTCTCCTTTTCGATCTTGAACTTCAAATGTTTCTTGTTGTTTTTCAGAGGTGAACTACGCACACCACAGTATAGAGTATTTTGAGGCACAAGATACAGATCCAGGTATGTCCAAGAGGGATGTTTAATTCTATTAGAATGGGTCAGTAACAAAGATATCGCTTTTCTTGACCTTCAGAATTCTCGGATTTTTTTACTTCTAGCTTTAGATCGATACAAGCAAGACGCAGAAAGGCAGAGAATTCTCGAAGAAGCAGAATACACAGAAAAAATGGTGTGTTAACTGTATTTAGTTGCATATAATTTAAGCAATGATTTGAAGCAATCAGTATTTATGGGCTTGCACCACTTTGCGGAACGAAACGAAACGGCGAAACGAAACAAAATGGAATATTACAAGCTAACTTTACTGGTTGTATTTTTACTACAGCAAGAATTCAGAAAAGAGTCGCAATATCTTAACCAAAAAAGAAAGCAAGAACGGACGAAGGTACTATCTTAATTGTCTTCGTTTCCCATTTTTCATATTGTCTCACTATTTCATTTTAATACTTTAAAGAAAGAAGACATTTCAAGCAAATTTATGCAACGTACGCATGACCAACTGATACAAATTTCGTGAGTATTGCTTTTATGACTATAAATAGGTATTTATGGATGTTATGATAATAATAATCTTTGTGATTCAATGCATGGGTCACGTGACTGTCATCTGCCATGATCTTTGCAAAAAATTTTAAAATCTTCCTTGAAAATTAATATAATCCATTCACTCTTGTGTTCTGAGTCTGCGTTTCTCAGCGCTTGCGTTGACCTAGCCTCCTACGCAGAGGCTCCGTCACGCAATACTTAGAGAAACGTTGCGTGACGACGTGACGACCCTAAGAACGTTTGCAAAGGAGGCTAGCGTTGACCCAGCCTTAAAATTCAAAACTTTACTCTTTTGATCACGACAATCCAATATGGCAGATGACAGTCACGTGACCTTAGTGCTTATTGCCTTTTATCTACTTGTCCAGACAACTTAGTTGTTAGTAGTTTTGAATGATGAAGTTAACGTTATTGTCATATTATCAGGGATTCTGAAGAAGAGGACGAAGACGGAAGACAAGCTATGGATGATATCGAAAAATTTGAAGCCAGACTTGTACAACAAGAGAAGCTCAAACCAAGTTGAAGTCACCGGAGAATCACCGAGAATTGAAAGTCTTTATGAAGAAGCTAACGCTAAAGACATTATATTTAGTATTTTTCAAATATTTATAAAAGAAATTGTTTGTGCTTGTAAATACTGCGGAGAAACTTTTGCCCTTGTGGTTCAGAGATATTCACGATGAGAGTTAGACCGGCTTTTGAAAAAATCTATTCGGAACTGAAGTTCGTGTGTCAGATCAGAAGTGTCTCTTTTTAATGGAAATTCAAAAATGGTGGACCTTAAAAAAGGCAAATCCAGGAGTATGAGAAATAGAGGAGCCGTTAAAATTTGGTGTTAGACCTGAAATTTCACCACTGACAATGCAAAGATCTGGGGCATGCTCCCAATAAAATTCTTAAAATATAGTTTTCAGAAATGCTCTTTCCTGCGTTCTGGGGATAGTATTTTTGACAATGAAGCTTTGAAAAAGTAAGCTGAAAACCCAACTAAAAAGAAGAAGGACCGGGCAAACTGCTTCTAAAGGATCGTCAGCTAATGAACCTTCTAATGGTTTACTGAACATTGTTTCCAAACAAAACAATCTAAGACAAAGATAAAGCCGCGAATTGTGTTGCGTTTTCACGGTCTGAGATGATATTAAAACGCTTTATATACGAGCTAGCATATTCAGTCTTAGGAATAACATTAATAAATCCGAAAGACAACAGAGGAATGATAGACTGCTTTGTCATCAAAATGAATAGGAAATTGCAATGGTCCACATTATGAGAGCGACGTGCGCAAAATCGCATAACAAATCCAGCCTCGAGGCTGGAAACTAAGTATGGTTAGACAATCAAGATAAAAGGTAGCAGAACAATGGTCGCCCTTGTAATGGAATTGTTTTTACACGCTGTAGTTATAGTAATGGCAGTTTAGCTGTGCTGTCGGTTTGGTTGGATTTTTGCCTCGTTTCCAGCCATTCTAACTACCCTGGGTATGAACTATATAATGAGTTATTCATCCGTCCTTCTCACTAATGGCAGAGCTCCACCGAACCTAAATGGATTCATGCTGATGATATGAATTGCATCCGGCCGGTAAGGGCAATAGCTCACAGCAACTGGATCAGTAATATAAGAAAACAGAGGCAGTGATACAGCCTAAGGGCTTCCTAAATGAAAACAGGGTCAATTTAAAGTCCATCATACAAGCCAGGTGAAAGGCATACACCGCGCATGCTCGGAAAATATCCAAAATTTGTCGCTAACTGCACTTTCTGAAAACAAATTAATGATCACTTTAAAAACTTTGTTGCAAATCATAGACAAAACTGTTTTGGAGCTATCGTACGGTAGGATGAAAGATTGATAAAATAATATGATCTAAGTAGAAATGGCATCCGCTTTTGTCAGATGGCGTGTTTGTACTTTATCTCCCATTGAGGACGAAAAACGATTTACGTTTTATGGCGGAGATTGATATGGTATCTCAAAATAACTTATGTTTGAGAGTACACATGTTGGGAACTGCAAAATATCGTTATGATAGTCGAAAAGAAAAGAAAGGAACGACTAACGAATCCTTGCTCTGCACTGGGAAGGCATAGACAACATTTTAAACTTATTTCGAAGCTTAAAAGTTTAAAATTACCTTTGAAATTAAGGCTATATTTGCGCAGGAATACAGAGTTTAACTGGGCTTGCTTTGTTGTTTTTTAGTGAGCCTTAGAGCTGCATTTGATTGGCAATGCGGATAGTTTGCATGCGAGTCTAGCGAGACATTTAACAGTGATATTAAAAGACCAAAAAAAACAAAATATATCATGACTCGAAAGACAATGTTAAAGTTAGGAAGAGTGGGGAATTTGTAGAAAGTTACTTAATAGGACCCGAGTTAGCGATGACCAAAGACCACTTTTACTAACTTTAACATGCTTTTTCGAGCCTTGATATTTCTGTTGGTCTTGAACTATTTTTTTAAATGTTACACTTGACTTGCAAACTCCGGCCCCATTCGTTCACTGCTGCTTTACTAATTCGAATTTAAAGATAAACATATATAGTGCCTGGGGAACTCGTTCAACTATTAGTTTTTGTGGTTTTCAAGCCAAATGATGCACAAGCCGTCATTAAACACAGCATGTCTTTAAGTGCTCATGCAGTTAGTTGAAGCTATTTCGCCAAAAAAATAAAACCTGCAGAAAAATGAACAATTTCTCTACCAAGCTAGGCGTAAAAATAATAATAGTTCTAATTTTTTTCGAATCGACTGAATGGCACGGTTATTTTATCGATGACTGAATCAATAATTTCTTTATCCCTTCCGCCACCATCTAACAGGCAAATTATCACTACTCACAGTACTCAGACGACAACAATTATAGTGATGGTAATAGCTTTATAAACAGGGTAAAAATACACTTAGCTCGAACTTTTCTTCCTGCAGAAGGATGTGGAAATTTATTTTGAGTAGAACATGATTGATTCTCTTAAGAGAAACAGAAGGCATTTGGTTCGGAAATGATGTTGTTTTGTTGGGCTGGTGGTCATTACTAGAGACTTAGCATACGGATATCATTACCCTTATTGTTATTTATCTTGATAATGATAAAATCCAAAATAGTTCTAAATTTATTGAGAGCTTTAAAGCCGCTTTCATCTCCAGAAGGAAAAAAAAAACACAAAAAATTATCCAGAAAAATTCAAAATTTCAAAGTCAAGAAAGGCGGCGCGCGCACATTTACTCGTTTTCTTTAGCTTGTGCAGCGGCCCTCGGTTGGGATTCGGAGTTCTTGAGGTCGTTTTATCGAAATTTTAAAGATATTTTATAACTCTTAATAAAACTGTCAATACTTTGGAAAATAAATGTTTCATATCAATTCCAAGATGGCGATTCTGTATGGAGCGGCCGGGTTAAGGTATGACTGGGGTTTGCTTTTTTGAAGCGTTGTTCGATGTGCAACTGAAGTGTTAAATTTTCGAAATCTTATCACCTTGCGTGACAAAAAAATGCACTAAGAAACGCAGGAAAAGACACGAAAACGATATACAGGAATAACCAGCAGTTGAACTGAACTTGATGGGGGATACAAGAATAAATATAACGCGGCTCGTCATTATGAGTCTGTTCTGAGTAAATTAGAAAAAGTGGTCTGCGTGCGTCATCGCGATCAGTGATATGCCTTGCTCAGAATCATAATAATAAACACCGTGCCGTGCATAGATTCAAAGGCATCGAAGCTTATTTTGTTTATGATTTTCTCAGCCTAGAATTTCCCTTTTGTTTATATCTTTGTAATTAATCTTTTCTCAATTTAGATGATGCTATTTTGGGACGATAATCGCGCATCGTTCACTACCACACAGCGCTTTTTTTTCTTATTGTAAGTTTAGAAAAAAATCGCCTTGCAAGGCCGGATCCCACTGGGCTGGAAGACTTACGTAGGAGTTGTTTGTTAGATTTCTCGTTCTTCAGGGTTTTTTCCTCCCTTATTCACAATTAACTTTCCTCGATAATTGTTTGTTAGTACTTCTCATTTCACAGCTCCATCACAATCAACTCTTTTTTAAGAATTGTTTTGTTAGGGGGTTGTTTATCCTCGCTCCATCACAACTTTCCTCGTTGTTTTTTCCTTCGCTTCATATCATTATTCAAGACTGCTAAGCAAACCAAGATTTTCTTGTGAAAATTTCCCATTTGTACTTTGTTATATCTGTCAAGGCCTGTTTATAACTAGCGATAAATATTTTTGAGGCAATTTTTGATGCAAATTTTTGCGGCGTCTTGGGTCACTGTCAAAAATGGTAAAGGATTAACTCGTAAAGTATTATTCAGGACACCAAGATTACTTAGACTGAAAAATGGATGTCTCTTTAGAAGCATAAGACAAAATTTATTATATTTTCAAAAATCGCGGCAGAAATCGCAGCAAGAATAGCCAGTGTGACTAACGGGTCTTTTCCGAGTGAAAACATCACTGCAATTGGCATTTCATTTGATTCAGTCAATGGCTGATGCAGTTTGGTAAACAAGACTTAATTAATTCTGACTCAAAGTGATAAAAGATTCATGAAAGGTGAACGTTAAACAAAATAATATGTATTTTCGAAAAGTCAAAAACATCTTCCCCTGAATAAATATCATTCCAGCTAAAAACTCCGGATTTATTTGTGATTTCTGAACCTTTTTGACAGTTCTAAGAGTCCATTGAATATTAGTTTACTGATACAAAATCTGACACTGGGAAATACACCTGATTCCATTCGTACAAGAAACTCAGATTCAGTACAAAAGTGTAAAAGTTTGGCATTAGAAAAATGCAAGCTCTTACATTAGTCAAATCAGAAAATCTTGTCCTAATGATTTCTTCTTTTCAATCCTAATTCGTTTTTCATTGGTAATTCAATTCGCAGAAATATAACTTCTTTAAAATCATTTTTTTCCAGAAGCACTGAAAGTTGCTGGCAAACCAGGAAACGAATTACATGAGTATCTGATGCGAAAACATTGTTGTTTCGTTCTTCACCACCCTCGTCAATTGTTTTCTCCATTTATCGACCAAAGATAGCTTTTTTGTATGCCTTTCGAAATTCATAGTTTCTAATAGCATAAATAAAGGGGTTTAGGCTTGAGTTGGCGAAAGCTATTGTCATGGTAACCCACCAACCACACTCAATCTTGTATCGATTGGGATTACAAGTTTTGGGAACGTCAAGACAAACTTGGATAATAGCCATGATAACGTTAGGAATCCAACAAACTGCGAATATTCCTACGATGATAAAGATAGTAACTGCTGCTCTCCGTTCTTTCCAAGGATTATTCGTCATTTCGATATGGATTTGAAATACTCGAGATTGACTTTTAATCGTGACCGCTTGTCGATCTGCTACTTTAAAAATTCGCCAATAGAAGTACAAGATGATGAGGAAAGGAATTATAAACATTACAACACTGAAAATCAAACGTAATTCGTCTCGTTCCCTCGAGAGCTTGAAGTCGACGAGGTTTATACTTGAGAGTAGCAGAGAAATAAGCCAAATAAATATAATGGCAACGATGGTTTTTTGTTTTGTCATAATTGTTCTGTATCGTAGTGGAAAAGAGACCGCGACAAACCGGTCAAAACTCACCACACTCAAATTAAATGTAGACGCTGTAAAACTCTGTGATAACATGAAGTCAAACAGCCTCGAGTAAAACCACTGAGGCTTAGAAAATGTGCCTGCAATACTAATAGGCATAGCTATCGTTCCGATAAGTAGGTCTGCCACGGATAACGACGAGATGAAAAGGTTCGTTGGAGTACGAAGTGTTTTGCTTTTGACCATGGCCAGCAGGACCAGTCCATTGCCGCTGATGGTGATTATTGCAATAAAAATACAAATCGTGGCTGTGACCTTCTGGACGCTTCGAACCAAAGTGAAATAACTTGTGTTATTGCTGCAATCCATTGAGTTCTGACAAGAGCAGTTCGAGGGCAGTGCATTAGACACAGGATAAATGAACATCATTTTTTTTTTTACGAACTTTCTCGGTGTATCGTCACTGAGTAATCAACTTTAGTCAAGCTGTTGATGACTTCCTTGCACGTGGGCAAATTTTGAAATACCCCCACTGTGCTGCTAGTATTTCTAACAGAATCCAAGACCAATAAAGTAAACAAAGATCTTAATCTCAACTACATGCAGCTAGCTCATTATTTTTTTGCACTTCACTGACTTCGATTTTCGAGGGGGGGAATTTCATTAAGGACCTGTGGTTCAATTTTAATCAGCACTACCATGTGATCACTGGCAAACGAGTACGATTTGATTGACTACGTGTATGGCAAACGATCGAATTGGCAAAGTATATCAAAAAGGGACCCTTTCCATAAATCTTTTATAGCATGCACTAATTTACACTTCATAGAAAGTATGTCCCAATAAAGCACATATGAAAAACTTTTACGGTAAATCATCATCATTGAAAAACACTTCAGGATATTGTAGAATAATGACATTTGCATTTTTTTTCATCTGTCAAGACACGCTTCCTGCTCTGTAATTATGTAGTTCGGGATTGTATTTACATTTTATTGAGTTAAGAACTTGTTTTGAATCAAGCAGACTGATATAGGAAGCTCGGGGATAAAGAGCAGGTGGTTTTGATTGTAATATTCGATATATCCTCTGAATTGGGTGTCAAAACCTATCGTGTTAAGACAAAAATCGCAACTAATTCAGTGACCATCCTATCATTATCGGTTGGGCTGTGTAAACTCTAGGAATATATACATATAGGTAGGAACTGATGATGCGAATCTCAGGTGAATCTATATTTGTCTAGATCGAAATTAGAATCCAGTGCACCTGTTGTCATAGAAGATAAAGCTGATTAAACGAAGTTGTCTTAACATTGACAGAACTGTAAACCAATATTTTAATCATTTCGATTAGAAGTTAATATATACTTGTCTTAAATATTTGAGGATGTCAAGTCATATCGAAGTGGTATAATTTATCTAAGCTTTAGATTATGTGGTGAAGTTCCTTTCCATCAGGATCTTTTAAGAGTGCTTTTCATTAGTCGGAACTGACCCGCGGCGAGACCGCTCAATTTAAAAGGAAGAAGGCTTTTTTCTCGAGAATTTTCTCTATTTTTTTTTTAATATACATTAAATTAGACAATTTAGGAATTGCTTGATCTGGCTGGACAGTTCTGGTTAATAGCGGATTAATAGCGGCATTCTTTATGAATGGACCAGTCCACTGGCAGGCCAGTTCCGATTAATAATGGAAAGCTAAACAGAAAAAATACGTAGAGGTAATGCATGATCCTATTCTTGGTCATAATCCTATACAAATCATGCGCAAACGAAGAATCGCTCCAAACCCACATGCGATAAGTAATGGCCAATCCCTTATCTCCTAGAGTTCCTCAGAGGAGCCGCTCAAAACTTGCTTACACTGTATTTTTTAAACAGTTCTTTCAAAATAGCTTGACGAAAGTTATGTTGCAAGTTGCATACCGCATACCGAGCCCGCAATGCACTATGGGCAATGTGAACTCAATCAGCGAAAGGATGGAAATATCAATAATGGAATTTTTCCTTTGGCGCGATCGATTTTGTCTGCATGCTTTTGCAGCATATTCTCTTCTGTGCTGACATTATTTACATATGAATATAATAAAATTTCAAGCTTGGTAAGTAACATGCAACATGTAAAAAAGCCGTATACCCGTCACCAACCTTTTTGAAATAGCTGGCGTATTCTTGCTTTTGTATTTTAGCCAAATGTTTTAATGAAATTAGCTAGGATTAGCAATCTCGCCAAATTTGAGATAAAGATCACCAAAGCCTGGCCTTTTTGACCTCGTTTTCATATTTTTTTCTGCTTTTAAAATATCAATAACTCCTTAATGATTAATGTTAGTACTTTAATACTGCATGACTCTGCTTATTGGAAGTATTTACTTTCATGTAGTAGTATTTGATTATTTGTAGACATTCATTTTCTAGTTTATGCTAATGAGATGGCGGCCATTAGTTATAAAAAGGTCTATACCACAGGTAGCCCACGTCGTCAGCCCAGCAACGTTCAGTATTTTCGCGCGGTTTCTGTTCAGTCTTTTTACACACTAAAGTTTAATCTAAAAATGTCTCAGAAAAAGAAAACAGAACAATCTCCTATTCAAGATAAGAGCCAATGGATTTTGATAGCTCCTGGTTAGTGAGAATAAGATAAAGTACTGTTGATTCGGTTTGAGGGTCGTTGAGTTGAAGCGCGCCATGTTGCTTGGCGAGCTGAATGACCTTCTTCAACTTGATGTGAATATTTTCTCCTGAAAATAATATTTCAACTAATTTTTTAAATGCTTTTTGTTTAAATATTATTTCACTAACCTTTGTAGTAGTGTACTGGAATGTTTCTATGCTTTTTGAGCCGTATTTTTGACATTGAATTCTTCATGTTTCTTGACGTTCGTGTGTTCAGCTTACGAAGCCATTTTACATCAACAGAAACGGCTTTGAATGAAAGTTCAGATGGTAAGGACGATGAGCCAAGGTTTGTGAAGCTATTACACCCAAGAACAGGTAAAATATTGTGCTAGGAATGAGTTATTTTCTCAGAGGCCTAGGATGTGAACTACTTTGAAAGCAACAAATATTACAGTGGGGGGAGGGGAGGGTGGTGACATTGGTGTATTCAAGGGGGGGGGAATACGAGAAGTTGGTTATGTGCATATTATAAAAATATATTTGGATATTTTTTCACAGAGAAAGGATCAATGTTTTTACTGTCAAGAAATAAGAATACTGTGTATGAAATTATGAAGTTTGCCGAGGAGCCAAGGTCATGGTTCATTGAGGATTCAATCCAAAAAGGTACTTATTAGAGTTTATATACATACCATTTACACCAATATTAAGTAGGAAATCTCAGGGCTTGAAATAACAGCCAGTCAAGGAATGATGTCCAGCTAGAATTGAAACTTGTTTCAAATCTTTGCCTTGTCTGTCATTATGACAAGTGACAAATGTTGAGCCAGAACCGGGGTATGACCAAGCTAAAACTGATTTGGCAGGTTATCATAACTGGGTACTGACTGCGCATTATTTCAAGCCCTGAAATCTATTAACGTTTTGCTTGTATTTGAAAAGACAGTTTTCGTGACTCAATAGACATCATTGTATATCTCCTATTCGTAAGAGATAAGGGGTGCTAAGGAATGTACTGTATAATAGGGTATATATTTCTAATATTCATTAATAATTTTTTTTCAGACGGCAGTCTTCTTGTCACCACTCCAATTGATCCAGTATTTCTGTGTATTCCCTATCTTATCAGGAACATAACAAAGGTAAAGAATTGATATACATTTATATATTGATCAAAATCTGACAATTATTAATTTAGTGATGTTGATATCAAACCCATCATACTGCTTGCAAATTTGGACTCACTTATTAGGTGAGGGAGACATGGCTATACTTTTTGCAAAGTGCATGATGCAAACTCCAATGTGTTCTGAGAGTTAGCTGTGCCTTGACATTGATCAGCCCAGAGACTGTAATATAAGGATTTTCAGATATTTTAAAAAGTAAGGAAATTTCCATTCATTCTAATTATAGTTCAGGACAATAGATCAAGTTCTAATGGATGACGACTACCCTGCTATCAGTAACTTGTCAATGTGTGTATCTTCCGACACCCTCAGTAATGTGTGCGACTGCAAAGGTGATGATGACTTACAGGCTTACAGACTGAATGAGGATAAACTGATAGCTTGGCTCAAAACAAAGGTAACATTGAGAGAAATAATAATAATGAAATTCATCTTGTTGTTGCCAAATCTCCCTAGCCAGAGACTACTGATTATGTATAGATCCTTTGCGGCACTTTGGAATGCAGCTCAATTTGGAGGGCAAAACAATAGGTTTCCAATTCTCAGAAGATTGAAATCATTTTATTTTGTCCTCCAATTTGAGCTGCTTTGACGTCATGTGCAAGGGGTCTTATATGACACATTCCAACCTCTCTACCTCTACATTTAATGTTGGATGCACCTTTCACCTCTTTGAGTCCAGCGGATTGGGTCGCAGGTTCAATAGTCCACTTACGAGATAAGCTTCGCTTGTCACGCACAAAGTTTTCAGTAAGAGGCTGCATGCTACATTAAATTTATTCTTTTCTCCAGTCATGAATGATTCACTGAGCATTTAACATAGAGCCTCATATTGAAACCATTGTGCATGACAAGCAAAGCATATCTCAAAAGTGGGCTATTCCTGTGGATGTTAAATGTGATTAGAGTTGGTTTGATGAGTTGTTCTCTTCCTTGCTGTGAGATTATCCCAATGCTCTAGTTTTCCTCCCGAAAAAATCAACATGTGAGTTAACAATCAGAAAACACTTAGAAAAATATCCTTAAAACAAGGGAAATAGGTGTCTATTAAAATAAGAATCAGATCTGTGTCTTATTTTTGCTCTTTTTTGTTCAGGTGGAGTGTGTAGCAGACAAACTAGAATCTTCTAAAATCAACGTGAACAAAGGTTCCCAAAGTGCCACATTTGTACGCAGCAAGCTACAATCCAATGTTACTAGAGGTAGGGTTATGTGAACGGCTCACTTGCATCTTTCATTTATGCTTTTTTCATTTAGGTTTTTTAAATTTGTTTGCATTCCTTCCTTTCAGATGATTATCTGAGATATTCATTTGGCATTGTGTGTCATTATCTTAACTCTTCCTGGGCTGACAAACTAAAGGCTGCACTAAAGTAAGTTACTTTAAAAATATATATATTACAGATCTAGTTTTGTTATAGTTTAAATTTCCGAAGCATGAAAAGAGCTTGAATTTTGAAAATTTTCTCAAAGGATGGTTTTAATTTTTTTCTTTTTTCATTAATAGTTTACCAGAGGAGAAAACAGTTCTATCCTCACCAGAAGAACCACCTAGCAAAGTAATGAATTATTTATTTATTAATAACTATGTTTCCCACTGTGGGAGGGTATGTTATTTTTCTAAATTGAATAAATTTTGGACCAGTTAGTTGTTTAAGAACAATAGTCCCTTTCCCAGTTCCCAGCTCACTGTTAATCTGGCTTGGATGCAAAGGCACAAATACCTTTCAAGATGGTGCAGTTAACTATGAAAGGGACTATTGTGGTCTTTTTCCTATCCAAGGCTAGAAGGGAATTGAAGTAAAAAACCTTCAAAATTTATTGATACCCCAAAACAGCCTCTTGGCTGATAAAAGCTGAGGCATGGCTAACTCACAGATCAAACTGGAAATTAGTGTGTTAGGTTTTGTAGAGGGAAAAAAAACAGAGAACCTGGAGAAAAACCTTTGAATCAAGGGAGACACTCCATTAACTGTACTCACAGAGGGACTACATAGGTGACGGTCGAGTGCACTACTGCTATGCCACCCTAGATCCTGAAGTAACCAAGAACTTTAATTACTGGAGTAATATTATTATGCTTTTATTGTGATACAGAGGACCAAGTTTGATAATGATGCAGGGGCTGTTATTGAAGATTATTCTAAAGAATATGAGAAAATCAAAACAAAGATGACTTCGAAGGTATGAAAAAGTTATAAGGGAGGATAGAATCCTTTCTTTTCTTCTCATTCATTTTCATCCTTTTATCCTATCCTATTCCATTCTATCATTCCATTTCAACCCATCCTACAGTATCCCATCCCATTCCAGATCATCCCAGCTCATCCCATTCCAGAACATCCCAATATATCTTATCTTATTCCAACCCATCCTATTATATCCCAGTTGACCCATTCCCACCCATCCACTCCCATCCACTCCCATCCACTCCCATCCTATTTAATCCTATTTCCCAAACCAACTGTGATAATTTTTTTCCAGACACCAGGGAAAATGACAGCTGCACAGAAGAGTTTATCAAAAGTCAACAAGAATGGAATGAAGTCTATGAAGTCTTTCTTTACCAAAAAATAAAGTTAGACACTGGTTCTTCTGACTTCTACATGTAAATACGGTAATGAAAGACAAAGCCAGAAATGATATTCTTGTATATAGCGATGTTCACTGTTTACAAAAATTGGCATCGGCAATCTTTTCTCATTCAAAGTTGCCAACCATAAAACAAAAGATCTCTTTGTTTCAGCAGCCAATAAATAAGTGGTTGGCACATCTTATCGATTGGTGACGTTAGCATGAACATCGCTATACAAGAACTAACAGGTTGCTAAATGGATAGTTTTCAATGGAAATATACAAGACGGAGCACAGTATTTGAGAATAATATTTGCCTGTCATTGTAGGCTGGTAATGAGATTGAGGATTCAGTTTTTGATATATCAATTCCCATTGAGACTAATGTTCTCCCATTTCAAAAAAAATAATAAATGAGCACTTTCAAAAATATTGCAGGCCCAGGCATGAAAAAGAGGCATTTTCAGGCAAGATAGGCCTATTTACAAAATTTACAAAGTTAAAACTATTTTTGAATAAGTCATTACACATCACTGTATCAAATTTCTTGTTAAAAAAAACTTTATTTTTCTTTTATAAAACAATGACTGAAAGTATAATCTTTTCTATGGTCTAAATTTCACCTATCATGTTCATCAGTGAATCACGTCTTCTAGCTATAAATTTCATATGAAGATTCCTATTTGATGTACAATTTAATGTGATGTATTCTAATGTACACATTTGTAAATAGATTACATTTTGAATACAGTGGAATCTCATTATCTCGAACCCTGTTTATCTGGAACTTTCTGTTATCTCCAATGTGATGCTATGTTCTATGGATTTGTATCACTACAATTTTACCCCGGATGTCTAAGAATCCTGCCATTTTGAACCTTTTCCCAGGAGGTTTGAGATAATGGAACTCGACTGTAAATTCTGCAAATCCTAACTCAGGTTGTAAAGGATAATGCTTATTGCTAGTGTATACGAGGGATCAAGATGTGCACACTCAATGTGATTTTTCTTGCAGTTGCAAGAACTAGATGACCTCTGTGATGTTGCTTGCACATGGTGAAATTCACTGCGGGCCAACATTGCAACATTGCACAACAGACCATGTGGTCACATTGTGATCTCTATTTGTTTTGCGATGTCGCACGAAAAATCACATCTTGAGTCTGCACCTTTACGGTGTAATTAGTATCATATATTAGTGATTTTATTTAACCCTTGATATTGTTCTTAATATTACACATTAGTAAATGCCGATGTTATTGTTGACTATTACTTTCACTTGAACATTAACTTTATTTCAAGGGTTGAATGAAATCACTGTAACATATTTGAGAATTAACCTGTTATGTATTCCATTCTGAATATGAATGATGTCTTAGTGAAATATAAAATGATTACTAGAATATAGTGTCTCAGAAATCATGAACTAACTCTTAACTGTGAAGTTTTTTGGTTTTAGAAATTCTTTTACTAAAAAAAATAGCGTATTTAATAGTAAGAACCATTTGGCACCAAATGGTCCTTAAGGGGACATCCTGGAAAGATATGTCTGACCCCCTTTAGTAGAATGGGCCCCATGTTGTTTGACTCCTGTGTTGGGCCTTATCCTGCAGAGGAAGTACTAATCATTTCCAATGAAATACAAAAAACGTAGCAGAAGATTATGATGTTGCAATGTCTTCCTCTGGTGAAGGGACTTGTTTAGGATTAGTCTCTGTGAGGGGAAAAAATGTCAAAAACTTTTACAACAAATTTTATCAATACCCTGAAACTAGCTCTGGGCTGATCAAACTCAGGACACGGCTAACTCACAGGTTGAACCCTGAAACAACGTCTGGGCTGATCAAAGTATGGGCATGGCTAACTCACAAATCGAATTGGAATTTAGCATGTTGAGCTTTGCGGAGGGAAGTTAACCACAGGACCCAGAGAAAAACCCTTGAATCAAGATAGAGACCAAACAAACTCTGCTCATATGTGATGCAAAAATCGAACCCGAGACCCCAGAGGTTAGGGCACTACGCGCTTTGCCACCCTTGATTCCTACAGACCTAAACCTTGCGTATGAACGTTTTCTGACGTCATCTTTGATCAATACAAGTACAGGTTAGGGGAAATAGTATATGGCTTGTAAAACAAATAGTGGACCAGGATAGTTACCCATGGATCATTATCCATCTGATGATGATCTTGCACGGTGACGCTGTCTTAATCGATGTCTAGATTGAAAAAAAAAAGATTAGAAAATTTCAAGCTTCGTTTGTCGTTTAAGGTGTGTTAATACTGGCAACAAATTCGTGCAACTTGTAGCGCAACATTGTTGCTTTGCAAGTTGCAGAAGAGCGAATGTTGCTCTTCAAATGGCTTACCTTCTTAAAAACATACAAACGGCCCAGACGATGCCACCAAGTCCCGCAGCAAACAGGAGGGTACCGACGATGATGTATACCACTACAGAATCTAGATGTCATTACAGAAAGAATTAATACTGATAGAAATTATTATTGGGGGGGGGGGGGGTAATGAATGGGGTGGTGTGGGTGAGGCTTGTGGGTTGTGTGATGAAGGCCGGAGTCGGGAGGAAACGGGTCAAAAGACCTCTACCTTGGGCGTAATGTTTTCCCATTTCAGACCACGAGTCATTCCCTAGAGTATCATTTCTTTGTTTAACGGTTACACATGAGAAGTCACATGAATATGGATACAACTCAAACAAAGAATCTTATTCTCAAGAGAATGACACGTGGTCTTAAATGGGAAAACATTGCACCTAAGGTATGTATGTATTGGTGGGTGGGGAGGGGGTGAAGAAAAGAAGATGGATTCGTAAGATGTATGCGAAAACAGCTCTTGATATATATAGAAGCAAGCCAAGTAGATGGTCCCACTACTTACGAGCTTCGTCGGGTAACTCCTCTTTCTTGACTGATTTCAGCATAGCCGATATCTCCACATCACCATTAGCAGGGGAATGGTCAGAAGTGATCTTACAAAGCTCATGTGAAAAACAAGAGATGGAGAAACAGTTCTTGTCGATCAGGTATGCCACGTCACATCTTGGACGAGCACAACACCTGCGCATACAGAAACCCATCGACCTGGAGATGAAACCATCACAATTTGATTAAAAAAACTTTAAATTTTATTGAAACCCTGAAACAACCTCTGGACTGATCAAGGTCAGGGCACAGCTAAATCAGACACAATTGGAATTTAGCGTGTTAGGTTTTGCAGAGGGAGGAAAACAGGAGAACCCAGGGAAAACCCCTCGAATCAAGGGAGAGACCAAACAAACTCTACTCACATGTGATGTCGAGTCCAGGAATCGAACTCGAGATCCCAGAGGTGAGAGGTGAGTGCGCTACCACTACACCACCCTTGATTGCATTTCGTGATAAGTATGCTTATTTCAGAACCTAGTTTTTATATCTTGTTTGTAACTTACTTGACTTTGCCCAGGAATCGAAAGGTACCAGCTTCTAAACCACCAGCAAGGGTTTTGTTCCTGGCAATCAAGGATTTAGAAATATCGTCTGCATGGCATTTGGGATGAACATCTTCTGACTCGGCCAGACTCACGCCTAAAATGAAAAAAAAATCAGTCTCTCGAATCGTATCACTTCTAGCAATTTTTTTATTTATGGCAGGCATATGTCACGTGTGAGGCTTTTTGCGCATTACTGGTAGCCATATTGGAGGTGTGACATTCATAGGTTCCATGGTGATACTATTAGCAACGTTTCTCGTTAGCTTGTCTTTCTGCTTGTTCCTCCAACATGGCGGACACTGCAGTCATTTTAAAGATGTAAGGGCAATTTTTTGTCATTTGACGTTATGTCGCCATACTGGAGGTATGACCACCAATCAAGGGTTTCTGGCTCGCTAACGTCTTGTTCCATAGCCCTCTTTTAAAATTATCTTCCAGGATGCAAGGCTAACAGTAAAATAGCAAAGAAATGCTACACATTCCATCGAGAAAAAAGTGTATTTTGTTATTGTATCTTTCGTATTTTCCTGTTCGCCTTACTATCAGAATAGTTCCAAGGATAGTCCATGCACACCAACATAGGCCTTTCCTGCGTTCGATAATCTTGCTGCATCGTGGTCTATCTCCGGTACAAACAGCACCATTTAAGACATACGAAACAAAAGATGTTTTTACCCAAGCTAGACCACAATGCACCATGTTCGCTATAGACCCCTTGCAGCACGTCGGAATGCAGCTCTATGTAGATGACAATACAATAGGTTCCACTTCTCAAGAGATTGAAATTCTTTTGTTTTGTCCTCCAAATTGAGCTGCTTTGACGTCACATGAAAGGCATCTATTACGAACAAGGTCTATGCCGACCATTTCAATGTTTTTTTCCCTTTAAAATATGCGCCGATGAAAATGCATATTGATGTTGGCGCTGTGTGAGTCAATAAATATTATTAGGGAGCTTAAGCAACTCGAAATCTAGGACGGGGACGTGAGACCCGAGGTTTCAGAACTGTGATTTAATAATAGAGGAAGATCTGGAAATAGGTGTTACTTCTTGATCTCAAGACGTGAACGACGCGCACATGCTGAATATCGCATTCTGGCGAGAACTATATCGTCTTTTCTCGTTCAGATACTGACGTTCCCGTTCTAGATTTCGAGTTTCTTAAGCTCCCTATTATATTATTATTATTATTATTATTATTATTAAAACAAACTTAGACGCAAGTAACAAAACACACAAGTCTTTACCATCGTTACTTGGAGATGTTCTTGACATGTAGGATATTCTCGGCCTAAGAGCGGTAGGTTTGGCCAGTACTGCCTGGCAACTCTTCTCACTTTTGCATGTTACTGAGTAACATCGATCACCGAACATGAAGGCCAGGTCACATGAATCAGCATCACAGCATTCAGCTACACATTTGCGCATGGTGTTCACGTGAGGTCTTTCGGTGAACTTACCTGTTAACAAGATGGTGCTCTGAATTACATATGGCGTATATCAAATGGATTTTATATATCTATTATCAGTGTATCTATTCTATTCTATTCATCTATTAATGATGATGACGACGACGATGATAATGATGACGATGGTGGGTGATGATGGTGGTGGTGCTGATGATAGATTGATGATGATGGTAATGATGATGGTTATGTTGATGATGATGATTGTGTTGATGATGGTGATGATCATAATGATGACGATGATGATGATGAAGATAGCGAAGATGACGATGGTGGGTGATGATGGTGATGATGCTGATGGTAGTGGTGATGTTGATGACAATGATGATGATGGTGATGAAGATGGTGATGATGATGATGATGTGTGTGGAGTGAACCTCAGGGAAGAGCCCCATACTGGGAGAGTAATGGATGTAAAATATAATCTTTTCTCATGCGTATATAGATGACATACCCGAGTGTATTCCACCACGTAATGTTACGTCATAAGTAATCGTGCTTTCAAGGCAGGTTTCGCGAGGATTATCACGCAAAGCTGTAAGACAAACAATAAAAATCTTAGTCCTTCTTTCGCCGCTTCTCCATATTGTCGTCATCCTCATACTACAGCTTCCTCTTTATCTATTTCTCCTCCCTTCCTTTTTTCCTCCTCTCCCTTCCCATTTCTCCCCTTTCCCAAATCCTTTATTCCTTCTTCCTCTCCCATCCTCATCTTCCATCCCCATCTTTTTCTCATCTTTTTTTTTCATCTCTTTCTCATCTTCAAAACAGTTAAATGAGACTCAACTACACATCCTTTAGAAATATAGACCCCTTGCACGTGACATCAAAGCAGTTCAATTTGGAGGACAAAACAAAAGAATTTCAATTTCCTGAGGATTGGAAAATTATTGTTTTTTCCTCCAAATTGAGCTGCATTCCCGAGAGCTGCAAGGGGTCTATAAAGCATTTTTCTTTACCAAGGCCATGTCCCGTGGACCCGGGATTCTTCCTCAAAAACGATACCGCTGGCTTCAGGTTCAGAAACGAGAAACTCGTCGCAAATACAGGCTCAGTCTTGCACAGTTCCTCGCTGTAACACTGAACCGCGTAGCAATGGGTACCCATCATGAACGCCACGTCTGCCTTGGGCTGCTTGCAGTTCAACTCGATACAATCATCCATAGAATCTACTCGGCCCATCTTAGTGAACAGTCCCGAGTGGAGACCCATGCGGAGAGTGACGTTGTACTTGATGGGCGTGGCAGAACATGAGTGATGGACTTTTAACGAGGGCTGGACACGTGGTGCGACTAAAACGAAAAACAAAGGCTTTTTATTGGTCACTTCTTAGAAAGGAAACAATAGAGTTGGATTCTGTTTTGTTTTTTTTGGTAGGAATAACACTATATGCTTGATGAACCTAAAATGTAGAAAGCATCTGGTTTGCTGTTCTATTCTGGCCTCATGCATAGACAACTTTAGCTTGATCAAGTTGTTTTCCCATTTCAGACCACATGTCATTCCCTATAGAGTATCATTTCTTTGTTTAACGGTTGTGCACGAGAAGACACACAAATATGGATACAACTCAAACAAAGAATCTTATTCTCAAGGGAATGAACCGTAGTCTGAAAAAGGAAAACATTACACTCAAGCTATAGACGCATCAAGAGTTCCGCGCTGCTGCTCAATGCGCATGCTCAGGGGATTAAAAAGTGGGATGATATTTTGTATAATATTCAATTTTTCGGTATATTTGATTCAGAATTCGCTTAACGGTACGCGATCTTGAATATTTAGTAAAAACTGTGCTTGACAAGAAAGATACAACTAAAATATAACATATTTTACTAATTTTATCCCACTTTTTAGTCCCCTGAGCATGCGCATTGAGCAGCAGCGCGGAGCTCTTGATGCGTGTATAGCTGAGTTTCACTTGACGTCATTTCCTGTATCGTGCGGAATGTTCCTCAGCTGAATCACAAATTTTCAATAGAATTCTTTCTGGTGGACAGCACATGGTGGTCAGTGTTTGACCACCATTTGGAGCAGATAATGAGATTCAAAGACTTTTAACAGCTTACTGAAACCCAGCTATTGGGTCTTCATTTCGCGGCAGCCATGTTTATTCCCATTTCAAAACCATTTTTTTACTCCAGGAATTCAGGGTAATTAGCTATTGTCCCAACAAGAAGAATACCCTGTGAGAAGTGTCCATTACATACCTGTTGTTGTCATCTTGGTTGACGAGGCTGCTGCATGTGTGGGAGACTGGGTCGATAGTTTTTGTGGCGCTGAGGTCCCGGATGCTAAACCGGAAGTTTCTTTTGACATCAAATCTGATAGAATAATGATTCGCATTAAATTGGTCAATAATAAGATGATGAAGTTGATAGTGATGATGATGATGATGACGACGTGATGATGCTAATGATAATGATGATATTGACGATACATGATGATGATATTGATGATCATGATAATAATGATGTTGATGATGATGATTGAATATAGAATCTACGAACCTTTAAACTTGTTGCTAAAAGAGATTCTCGGGTAAAACTGGGTTGGACGAGCAGCCCGAGTCTTGCACGAGGAGGGACTGGTGCAAGCAACAGAATAACAATCATCCTCAATCATGAAGGCGAGGTCACACGCGGGCTGCTTACAACATGACTGCATACACAGATCCATAGTGGTGGTCTTGCCATTGTCTGTGAACACGCCAGCATTGATTCCACCAATCAGCGTCTGGTTGTACAACACGTCACCATCCCAACAAACGCTTTCGTTAGAACTGCTATCCCCATGGATACTGCTATTGTCCGATGCTAAAAGAGTATTGAGGAAATGAATATACTTAGACAACTTTTTCTGTCCCGTCTTTGGTCGTCGGTTGGGATTGACTAATGAAATTGCGGTTTGTTTTCGTCCTGTTTGTTGATTGGTTGTCAAGGTGACGTCATTGTTAGCAACCAGTTTGATTTTCTGTAGCCCATGTCCATTAACTTTTCCAACTTGTCCGGGAGAGTTTCCATGGAAACCCTCGTGATTCAAATGTTTAATAATGACGTCATCACTATTTGGCCCTAAAGCCACAAGTCCCGGATGTTTATTGTCTTGTTTAGTTTTAACGTTGTTGTTTTTGCTTTGTAAAGGAGCGACATGATTCAAGATATTTCCAGTGTTGGGCCCGAAGGCCACCAATCCGATGGGATGTTTGTGTTTTTGCATAGCTTTAATGAAATTATTTTTGAGGTTATAGAAAGGAAGATGGTTCAAATGTTTAATAACAACATTTCCGCTGTTCGGTCCCAAAGCCACCAGACCGACATGTTTCATATTTCCTCCTTTTCTGTGTTTGGTTTGTTTGTTCTGTCGTAGGGTTGTGATATATTTAGAGATTTTTGCATTTTCACGTCCAGATAACTGGTTTTTATCTGCAGCTGACTGTGAAAGGACGCTGAAGTTGGTTTCTTTGACGCCATTTGATTTGACGTAAGTGGGGTTTTCATCTTCATCATTAACGTTAATGGGAGAAATTTTTGTTAAACCTCCATTGAAGAAGAAATGCGATTGGGCAGTTTGGTCGTTTGTTTTCATTAAACCTTGTTTTATAACGGGCTGTGATTGGTATATCTTGTTGGCTATGGTTTTCGCTAAACCTTGTTTGATAACAGGCTGTGATTGGTCAGTTTGGAAAGCTGTGGTTTTCGTTAAACCTTGTTTGATAACGGGCTGTGATTGGTATATTTTGTTGGCTGTGGTTTTCGTTAAACCTTGTTTGATAACGGACTGTGATTGGTATATTTTGTTGGCTGTGGTTTTCGTTAAACCTTGTTTGATAACGGGCTGTGATTGGTATATTTTGTTGGCTGTGGTTTTTGTTAAACCTTGTTTGATAACGGGCTGTGATTGGTATATTTTGTTAGCTGTGGTTTTCGTTAAACCTTGTTTGATAACGGGCTGTGATTGGTATATCTTGTTGGCTGTGGTTTTCGTTAAACCTTGTTTGATAACGGGCTGTGATTGGTATATTTTGTTAGCTGTGGTTTTCGTTAGATCTTGTTTGATAACGGGCTGTGATTGGTATATTTTGTTAGTAGTCGTTTTCGTTAAACCTTGTTTGATAACGGGCTGTGATTGGTATATTTTGTTAGCTGTGGTTTTCGTTAGATCTTGTTTGATAACGGGCTGTGATTGGTATATTTTGTTAGTAGTCGTTTTCGTTAAACCTTGTTTGATAACGGGCTGTGATTGGTATATTTGGTTAGCTGTGGTTTTCGTTAAACCTTGTTTGATAACGGGCTGTGATTGGTCAGTTTGGAAAGCTGTGGTTTTCGTTAAACCTTGTTTGATAACGGGCTGTGATTGGTATATTTGGTTAGTAGTCGTTTTCGTTAAACCTTTGATAGCGACTTTTGATTGGTGAGTTTTGTCAATGTTCTGGTTTATTCTTTCACCAGCCTTTACAAAATCAGCCAGCAATCTTTGCCGATAGGTTTCCTGACTTTCCTGTTTGATATTAACATCGTTCTTGATGTTGTCATTAGTGTCATTATTGGGGTAGTTGTTGTTCTTGTTATCTATGTCACTAGAAGAAGTTACTCTTTGGTTTTCAGCACTACTTTGAATCACACCAGTGTTGATGCCGTTCCCATGACTACCGTATGTTTTTACGTCACCAAATCGATAACTACTCGTCCCCATCTTCGACCCACGGTCGGCAACGCCAACCCACTTGTCCTTGTTACCAGTACTGATGCTGTTCCCATGACTACCGTATGTCTTTACGTCACCAAATCGATAACTACTCGTCCCCACCTTCGCCCCACGGTCGGCAAAACCAGCCCACTTGCCTTTGTTACTCATGTAAATATTGTTAGTAGTTTCATCGTTAAGATGAATGGGTTTGTTGTTGGTCCTGTCGTTCTTCTCATCATAGCTGTGTCCTGCAGTAAGCTTTCCATTACTACCATCATTTCTATTCCCATTTCTTTCACTATTGTGGTAGTTAGGAATAAACTTATCGACCAGTATCTTGTGAGTTGTATTTCGGTTCGTGTCGTGTCTTGTAGAAGAGGTTTGGACGGAGTATTCAGTCCCAGTGTCCCTATGGTTGTCATTGATCAAACTAAAGTCAGCTTCGTCAGTCTTTTTCTTTGCATGCTTCTGTTCTAGACTAGTTTTTGTTTCATGCTTGTCATGCGTATTGTCGTTAGTTACAGAGAACTTGGCTAAAAATAACGATGTATTTGTCAGTAAGAAAATGAACTCACCGCAAATATTTTGTAACAAAACAAAAGGGTTTTTCTTAGCGAAAAAGAGCGAGTCAAAAGTTTAACTACAGTCAGATCTGGTCGCGTGCGCGCCACGTTTTCCTACTCTGAACCAAGGAGAAGGAAGCGTGAGTACAAAAATCTAAGATCTTAATCTCGCTTTTCACTTTTCACCTAAATAACTGAATAAATTCCGATCGAGCTTTACACATACCTTGTACTCGGTCCAGTCCTTTACGGTCATGATAGATATAAGCGATCTGGGGCTTGTACCTCCCAGCATTCCGTGCAATTCTGGTCTCACAGAGTTTATTACTGATACAACTGACTCCGTAACATTGTCCCTCCAACTTGAACGCTATATCGCATGTCGGTTTGGCGCAACATCGCTTGACACAAGAATTCATGTCAGAGATTTGACCAAAGTCCATGAATTTGCCAGCGTTGATTCCTCCAACTAAAGTGACGTCATTTTGGACACCGCTCACGTGACACCGTTTTTGTTGCGATTTGACTGTCATAAATATAGAATATGGTACGATTACACACTGTGATATGCCTATATATGGTATGATTACTGTGACATGCGCACTGTAATATGCCTATATATGGTATGATTACTGTGACATGCGCACTGTAATATGCCTATATATGGTATGATTACTGTGACATGCGCACTGTGATATGCCTATATATGGTATGATTACTGTGACATGCGCACTGTGATATGCCTATATATGGTATGATTACTGTGACATGCGCACTGTGATATGCCTATATATGGTATGATTACTGTGACATGCGCACTGTGATATGCCTATATATGGTATGATTACTGTGACATGCCGTGTGAGGGCCGTAAGTTAGATAACCAAATGGGTTAATGCGTCACCCTCTTTAAATAAAGTTTATTGTATTGTATTGTACATGCACACTGTGATATGCCTATATATGGTATGATTACTGTGACATGCGCACTGTGATATGCCTATATATATATTATCATGGTAATATATAGAATATACAATAGTTTGAAGTTTAGTTTCCATATCTTACCGTTGTCGTAAATCTTTCTGTTTGTCACGAACACGATAACAGGATTGTAGAAGGCCGAAAATGCAGGCTTGGTTACGCAAACTCCTTTAGACTTACAGCTGACCGCAAAGCACTTCTGTCCCAGCATGAACGCGAGGTCACAATCTGGTTGCCTACCACAATAACTCGTACACTGACTAATATTTGACACCTGCCCCTTATCCATAAACTTTCCTGACTGAATCCCATACTTCAAGGTCACATTGTACTGGACTTTACCAGCCGTGTAGACGATTCTCTTTGGTTTTCCATTTTTCATCGTAACGAAGTCTTCTCTCATGCTCGTGGTATCAGAATTGGATGGTAGATCTTCACCGATAACTTGTTTTGTTCCCCCCTCAGGTTTGGACAGGTTGGCTTTGTTTGAGGAGTTTTCTGTTTCGTTTATCGCGGTGGAGCTATTGTCTGCTTCGTCGTTCTGAAGATCAAAATTCCCTGTGAAAAAAATTCAAATAAAATCTAAATCTATAGACATGAACATGGCCTCAGTCTTCCCTTGTCATTCTTTCTGTATATCGCTTTCTTTCAGTTCTACTTCCAGATTCCCTTTTTCTTCTATTCAATCTGTCTCTCTTCCTCCCTATTTTTCATTTCTTTCCATTTAAATTTTTTTGTTATGCTGTGAACAAGACATCCAATGTCCTGCTTCCGACAATCCAATTGTTTGTTAGCAGCTTTTGGATTGACGAAATAACTCCTTAATGATTAATATTAGTGACTTAATACTACATAACTCTGCTTATGGACCCCTTTCACAAAAGAATTCAGTCAATTTCCTGAGAATTGGTACCTAATGTTTTGTCCTCCAAATTGAGCTGCATTCCGACGTGCTGCAAGGGGTGTATTGCACCTTTACTTGTATGTAGTGGTGTTTGATTATTTAACTTTGGGTGTCATATAAACATGATCCTACTCTAAGTCATGCAATTTTGATAGAAGAATCTCCATTCTTACCTATCAATTTGTACACACTATTAGCATAAGCACCCCCAAGCCTTCCACGGCAGTCACGTGACACACCATATTTATTAAACTCAACCTCGGCTGTCGGCCCACTCAAACATTCTCCACCATCTTGCAGGGCAAAAACAGGATATCCTTGTTGCTTAGCAACCTCTGCGCACTTGGCGACAGGACTTGTGCGAGTCTGATAGAAATCGTTCAGTCTTGGGTTTGTGTGTTCAATTGTTTTGAGCGCTCGATGTTTGGAGTCTCGCCAACATCCTTTTTTGGAGTATTTTCCTGAGAAAAGGAATGAAAAATATAATAAAATAAATAATAAAATAAATAAATGGGATTGAACAGTGGCATTTCTACAGATTAGCTATTCGTCCATTGAAATTCCAATTTGAATTTGAATTTAAAAGTTGATTTTAGCGGGGGGAGGAAAACCATAGAACCCGGGGGAAAACCCTCGAAATACAGGAGAGAACCAACAAGCAACTCTACTCACATACGACACCGAGCCCGGGGAGGAGGGGGGGGGGGGGGGGGAACTGGAACCTGGGTCGAACTCTGTCGCCGCTAAAAATATGCATTAAGCTTTTAAGGTTTTAACTTAGAAAACATAATGTATTCTTGGATACTATTTCCTTCTCTACAAGCAACGCTTGCGAACTGCGACCGTCAATAGGGACAAAAACGTGAACAAAGAATCTAGCTCGCGTAGTATCCTCTTCCCACTTCCCTACCCCCACCGCATCAGTCTCTTCCCTCGGTGGGCTAAGCCTGACGCTGCAAAACAAATCCTATTCCTGAGACCTTTGGAATGTGAAAACATTACACGCAATACTGGAAGGTAGTTGTATCTATAAATCAAGATGAAAACTCATGACATACTTACCATCGTAATCCAGCTGATAGACATCAGTTGCTCCCACCCCACCCCTGCCGTTTTTACAATCTGCTGACTCTCCAAATTTATTGAACGTTTGATCTGCTTTGGGTCCACTGAAGCATGCGCCTCCTCTATGAATACCAAAAACTGAAAGAAAACAACAGAAAGAATAAAAATCATTAACGACTGTTTTCTTTGCTACGCGCTGATTGATATAACAGTCGCGACAATCGAACAATACACTGCCATCTTTATAACTTATTACGATTTTGAGCCGCCAATACGGGTTTATATTGGCGGCTAGTTTGGAGAAAGTATATTCTGTATTGGCCGTAGTCGCGAATACTGCAGCTCAATTTGGAGTTTATTTTGGCGGCTCTCTCCCGATCAAACTTATAGGAGAATCGCGATACAACAGAGTATTTAAAGGTACCGAACAATTTGCATGATTAGTGGAAGTGTATTGCCGGATTTTCCTGTCTCGACTGTTGTTTCGATCAGCGCGTAGCAATGAAAATAAATGTAAATTTAAATAAATGTTACGTTTGGGTAAATAATGTGGCGTTATGCGCCTTCTAGAGTTAAGAGCGATGATGATGAAGAAATGTTAGAGAAAAGGTTGTTTGCCTAGCCTTTTGATTCGACAGCGGAGACCTGAGTACCAGCAGAGGGTATGACGTCATTCTAGTTATTTGAGCATGGACTGGGCACGAGACTACGTATGACGTCACCAATATTTCTTATTATTATACCCTGTATAACTACTTTACATCCTCTTGTCATTACTCCTCCGTCTTCTACCTCGCATCGTTATATCCATTTTCATTATTTAGATTCGCGAATAAAAATCCCATGACGTCTGGGTTTTTGGCTTCTGTCAATCAAAATTTCAACGTTCTGAGTTTGTAAATAATTGATTGACGGCAACCAAAAACCCAGACGTCTAGGGCTGTGTTGGTCACGTAATTATGAAAATGGTTTAATCATAATGGATGGACCTCTTTCTTTGCAGTATTGTACCTTTGTATCCATGCTTAAACGCCACGCTTGCGCACGTATCGATTGGTTTGGCCCTCAGTGTGTAGGATTCTGATAAATGCGGGTCAGTTCCTTCCAGGGATGGGATTGAAAAAGAGTCTGTGTCTCGCCAGCACCCGAGGGATGCGAACTTGTCATAAGCTGAGGAAATAAAGAATTTCTCGTAAACGATCACAGAAATCGGCCTATTTTTTCACAAATCTAAAATGGTATTATCACCTCCCGACAGGACTGAACCTGATAAAAGCACTCCTGATTCTAAACCTGGTTTATTTATTTATAATGATATTTTAACAGGATGCTCCTTCACTTTAGTGATTTTCAAGAAGGTCCTGTAAACTATTTTTTATGCATCATATAATGGAGTTAAAAAGTAGAAGGCAAATTATCGATACAAAATGAGAAAAAATTACAATTATTCAAAAATGTAAAAATTCAAATAGCATACTTAAAAGATTTCATTCAGAAAAAAATAGACTTAAATTGAGAAATTTTTGAAGATTGTTTAACAACGTCACTTAGATTGTTCCATTCTTTAATGGCATGATAGGATAGCCTTAGCTTTGTTTAGCAGGAATGACGTACAGAGAATAAAGACTAATACTTACGACTGACTTCCTCGTCTGGGGCATGCCAGTTAACGTAAGCCAGTTTTGGACGATAATAATCTGACATGGCTGGCTTGACCTTACATGAGTCATAATCCTTACACGAGACCAGGAAACAGTTTGTTCTGATAAGGAATGCAACATTACACGTGTCTTCGGCACAGCAAAATGCTTTACACTCCTCGATGTCGTTGACCACACCCTTGTCGGTGAACTTGCCAGATTTGACGCCTCCTACCAGAGTAACGTTATGTAATGTGTCTGACACCTGGAAATGGCGACAGGAGGAGCGAGGAGGCTTATTGAACTTTTTGACCGGTTCTGTAAGGAAAGTATACAGGAACAGTGGTTACATAGATTATTTCTGAGTTCGATAAGCACAATGCATTGTGGTCTAGCTTGGGTAAAAAGCAACACCATATAAGGCATGGTGAACTCAAAATGTTTCTATCCAGCTGTGTAAGGAAAGTATACAGAAACAGTGGTTACCTAGGCCATTTCTGAGTTCGATAAACATGATGCATTCTAGTCTAGCTTGGGTACAAACATCATATAAGGCAAGATGAAGAAAGATGTTTGTTTGTACCCAAGTTAGACCACAATGCACCATGTTTGCTACCTTAGAAAAGCTCTATTGTCCGGTGTAGCTACTCGCGTAACTCCCCTCGACCCAGCCTTCTATATGCCCGTCCGCAGGTAACCCATTTTGGTGACATACCTGCAACAGGTTTGTTATCTCCTCTGTAAACATACACTAAAGTAGGATTATACGGTGATGGCTTGGCTCTCTTCATCTGACAGCCACGACTGTCAGCACACTCAACATTATAGCAGTTGTTCTGAATCATGAACACCACGTCACACTTGTCGTCATGGCAACAGTGACGTATACAGTCGTCTATACTGCTCATTTGTCCAAAGGTGTTGAATTTTCCCGCCTTTATTCCACCAACCAGAGTAGCGTTGTAGCTGACGTCAGTGTGGTGACACTGGGACGGAGGGGGGTTGGGACGGGGATTGTCGAGGGAGGTTCCTTCTTCAGGGAGACCCGAGTGTGGCTCTTCTTTGAGATGTGTAATGTACACGATAGTTGGATTCATGCCTGAAGGTCTCGCTTTTTTTGTTTTGCATGATTCATCGTCCTTACACCTTACGAGGTAACAGCTGTCACTGATCATGAAAGCCAGGCTGCAGGATTCCTTCAAGCAGCACTGTCTCATACACAGGTCTAGGGTCTTGACGCCGAGCGCTTCACTGAACGTGCCTGCTTTGATTCCACCCATCAGGGTGACGTTGTATTCTGGCGTGGACGCAGAACATTTCATGTTTTGCACGGGGACGCGCGGTTGATCTTGTTTCTTGGTTTGATGAGTCTCTTCTGAAGAAACAAATGAGTGAAATACACAGGTTATTCCTCGTAATTCACTATGAACACAAATAGAGTGTAGTACGATGGTAGAAGAGGCACGGGACGCGATCCTGTATGGCCACTATCCTTTGTCACAAATCATGGAGCATCATGATCATTATCACCATCATCATCACCATCATCATCATCATAATCATCATCAGATAATCATCACCATCATAATCATCATCAGATCATCATCAACATCATCATCAACATCCGATCATCATCATCCGATCATCATCATCATCATCATCATCATCCGATCATCATCATCCGATCATTATCATCATCATCCAATCATCATCATCATCATCATCATCATCATCATCATCATCATCATCCGATCATCATCATCCAATCATCATCATCATCATCATCCGATCATTATCATCATCATCCAATCATCATCATCATCATCATCATCATCATCATCATCATCAATAATAATTACCTGTTTGATATGTCAAATGAAATCCCTTGCCCACTCCCTCTGGGGTGCTTTTAAACTGTAACCACATATGATTCCCTGTTGATCTCATTAACCTCGGGCTGTTCAGTCCACAGAATTCCCCGATCTCCTTCGCGTCCTCGTCTTCACCATCTTTGATCACTAATCTAGACTTGTCACAATTGCCGTCCTCTTGAAGACCAAACGTCTCGAAGTTCAGCGCAATTCGGTCTGTTTTGTCAACCGCTATTTTCCATGTGCAAGTCTTGGCGTCTTTGTATCCGTTTGGCCAGTTGGGTGATTCTATGATACCTGTCGACGCACCTAACGACCCTCCACAACCTGCAATCGTAAAATCACCCAAATAAGTTATAAATACATCTAGCTGATCTGAAATAGTGACGTAAAAATGACGTCACTGCTAAACTGAGGTGTCATGAAGCCTGCGAAAAATGATTTAAAGAACTTTATATCTGAGATACATCTAGATTTTCATGGACCTTTTCTCCCGCAGCAGTCATTTTGAATGGAACAATAGATTTTTCCCTGCGTAGCCTCGCATTCAAGCTCTTCACAATGAGGCTACACGGGGTTAAACAAGGTTCATTGGTAGTTTATTCATAAATGATCTGCATGGGTATGGGGGAGGGAGGGAGGGAGGGAGGGTTAATATCTTGAGGAAAGTGGGGAGTGAATACCCCTCCGCCAAGAGAAAAAATTCCTAGATACACCCCCCCCCCCTCCCCCTGAAGATACCGACCCAAAGAACAAACTTACTCTTCGCATAATCACACATCTTCATTAGATTCTTGATCTCCGGTTCTTCCATCGCGTAGTCATAGATTCTAAATTCATCCACCAATCCATTAAGAAACCTCGAATCTTTGTGTCTTCCAATGCCCACGTGACTGTCCCAGTCCTGAGACAGCAAACCGCTGCCTTGAGCCTGCCCATTCACGTGACCATCGATGTAGACTTTGGAAATCCCCGTATGTGAGTCGTAAGTACCCGCGACGTGCGTCCACGTGTTTTCTGAAACGACTGTGTCTGGGGTACGACAAGAGGGATTAGGAGTTAACGATTTGTTCAAAAAGTGCACATAACCTTTTTCTCAATACCTTTATTATTGATTCAACATTGTTATCATATCACTCAGTGGTCATTAGAGTTGACATTCATTTATAGTAGATTCCGTTTAAGAGTGCAAAATGACGTCACATGGTCGAGTTATGGAATTGATGACATGCTTTGAGCCGATCAATGATAATGACATTGTTTTTCGGGAACGCCGCAATCACAGGCACGGTCGCACTGTTGTCCGAGCGTTTGCTTTACCTAGTGCGGAAACTACCCAACTGGTTTAACCGGTTAACATTAACCTTTATTTAATGTCCATGACAACGAGTGTAATACCTGATTCTGCACTAAATATCTGGTTAGCAGTCTCGTTTCGGTGGTACCATCGTAGTTTTCCATCGCTAACTTCAAAGTGATACTGCCCGCTGCCATGACTACTGTGACCTCCAACAGTATCAAAGATGGAATGCTGTCCGCTTGTATTGTCCAATCGGATCCATGCTGCTATGGTGATGGCATCACGTGGCTTAGGCTAATCAGGTGAAGAAATAAAAACACACTCAGTGTTATCTAAGACGGAGGGGGACTAGGGAGAAAATTACGTAGTTTCCAGTCCCTAATCGTCTTAATAACTCGTCCCAGGCTACCAAACTACGCAAGTCAATATATCTCTTTCACGTGACGTTGGAGCAGCTCAATTTTGAGGACAAAATAAAATAATTTCAATCTCCTGAGAATTGGAACCTATTGTTTTATCCTCCAAATTGAGCTGCATTCCGACGTGCTGCAGGGGCCGGTCTATACGTTCCAACACAAAACTGTCAATAAAATTAGAGTTTTGGGTAAGATATGGTGGGAAAAAACTGACCTGTACTTTTCGCCCATCTAACAAGATGGTGTTCCCGTTACGCAGGTTAGCTACGTCCCCACAGAATCCAGGAGCTCGGGATATTTCAGTGCGCCTACTTTCAGTAAATTTGCTCTCGCTCTTATCAAAGTTCAGATAGACGACCAATCCTTGCTTAGAGATCCGATCTCGTGGTTTCAATTCGGGATCTGTGGAAGTGTAGAGCTCGGCTCGCATGCATATGCTCGGACCGTTCCAGGATTGTGGTTTGAAGCGAATAAAACGAGCTGTGATTGGCTGCTTTAGAGAGTGACTGACAGGTGTAGTACTGTCTGTATTGCCCTCAAATAACTAAAAATAGAATCCGGAAATCGTGAATTAGTTTTGATGAAAGTAATAAACTATGACGATACGGCGAACATCTTGAATCGCAAGGCATTATGGGGTGTGTCCCGGGGGCAAAACAAACCTAATATGGCGGATAATATAGAGAGCTTTTATCATTTGTATTTCGTTCATGTCCATCTTACAAATTTTCTTGTGGTGAATTGTTAAGAGATGGCCGCCGTATCGTCGAAGTTTATAGTACTATCACGTGATAGCATCCATTTTGGGTAAGTTACCAAGGAAACAAAAACATCGCCAGAAAGTGTATGTAAGGTTGTTGTACAATCCAACATGGCCAACCTCAAGTAATCATAAAAGTGCCCAAGGGCCAATATCCTTCTGGTGTTCATATACAATACCTTTTCATGTCCCTCCTCGGTATAGTCTGCCCATATATGACCATTGTTACTAAATTCTAAAGCATATCCTTTGACCCAAACTGGAAGCTCTGGCATGCCCTGAGTAGCCACGCGACATACTCGTCTGCGCTGACCGAGGTCAACTTGAAGGTACTGGGACCTATCGATGTTCTTTGCACCAGTGCACCATGCGCCCGCCAA
The DNA here is from genome assembly GCA_964019055.1 of Anthopleura xanthogrammica. NCBI lineage: Eukaryota > Metazoa > Cnidaria > Anthozoa > Actiniaria > Actiniidae > Anthopleura > Anthopleura xanthogrammica. The sequence goes on along the minus strand of OZ025210.1, from coordinate 2,577,575 downwards.
GCCTAGTAAAAACAAAAAGTGAAGTTATAAATGTGAATTCATTTAATTCTCAGTTATTTACTTTATTTCATTTTGAATTTTCCCGTTTTTGTTAGTCACAAACATCTCAAATGTCGATTTTCAATTCGAGTTCCTATTTTATTCTCTATCCCTTTTCACTATTAGCCATTCTGAAGTTTAGGGAAAAAACTGGGTCGAGTTGGAATTGCAGTGCATTGTGGGACTGAGTCCAATCGGCCTTGCAGTGCATTGTGGGAATGGGTCCATTTGACATTCCAGTGCATTGTGGGACTGTTTTAGGGGATGAAATGAGTAATTGTCAACGTCCTCACCGTTTTGTTTTGGGGAATTTCCAAGTCTTCCCCTCGCTGCAGAGTGATACATCGAATAGTCACTAGACGAAGACAGCTGTTCATCTTTGATCTTACCATCCTGCATTCCGAGTGCGAAGCCACATGACTTTCCTGTCAATTTATAAGAAATGATCAGAAATCTACTTTACACTGAGCTACGTTAGAATCAAAAGACAAAGACATGGCGGCCATGTTGGTGGTATTAAAAAAGGCAAATGAGAAATATTTTGTTAAATACCACCAACATGGCGGGGATGACGTTACTTCCAAACGCGGAATTTTGTACATTTACCTTCAAAACCTTGACCAACGTTTATCTTTTCCTTAACGGGTCTCGTAGAAGCATACTGCAGAGTCTTATAATGAGGTATAAGTGACTTCATCTGAGCAGCAAGGACGCTACCGCCTTGATCCTGGAATCTACCAGGAATAGTTGGCTGCGCAATGTACGCAGACGTTCCTCCTGGTAATGGAATCTGCTGGTAGTCTGGTCTTGCAGCATTTGGTTTCATGTAGTTTGTAGAAGGAACAAAAGATCGTGGTTGAGAGAAGCCAAGGTGTATGGATGGCCTTGGGATGATGCTCCTATAAGGAAGTCGGGTCGTTGATGCAGCGTATGGTTTGGCAGATTGAGCTCCAACACTATTGACTACAGGCCGATGAAAACTTGAAGTCAGTTCATTGTTTCTTCCTTGGAGTCCATAACCATTACTTTGTCTATTTTGATAACTCAGTGAGCTAAATGGTCCCCTCTGCTGCAACAACTTATATTGACTTCCTTGGCCAACTTTGGGTCGATTGTATCCGATATTATTCCCATAAAGTGGCCTTATATTACTTCTCGTACCTTGATTATATCTAGATATGCCTATTTTTCCCAAACCCGTTAGGTAAGGTGCTTGTCTTTTACTCTTTTGTGTAGGTTTATCTGCTTTTTCTGCTGTATTCGTTTTCTTTTCTTTTTCATTTCTTTTCTGTTTCAACCAGGTTCTTTTACTCCGTTTCTTTTGTTTCCTTTTTTCACGGACGGATTTTCTCTTCTTACGAGAAACAGACGAACTACTTCGTGATTTCGCAGAGGAAGCTTTAGTTTTAGAAGATGAAGATATCAGCGGCTTGGATGACAATGCAGCTGTCATTTTGACATTTTTTTTCGATGAATCTTTATTCTTCGATGATTTTACTTTGGGGAAAGTAGAGGTTGAGACTGAAATTTTAGTCGATGATGAAGATGACTGCGAAACTGATGTGGTAGATGGTGGGGGTGGGGGTGGCAGTGGCAGTGGCACCGTTGATATCGATATAGATGAAGAAGATGATGACGACGTTGATTCTTGAGGGGGGACAGCTGAAGATTTCTTTCTAGTCATTTTGACATGTTTTTTTGATGAATCTTTATTCTTCGATGACTTTACTTTGGGGAAAGTGGAAGTTGAGACGGAGACTTTAGTCGATGATGAAGATGACTGTGAAACTGATGTGGTGGATGGTGGTGGTGGTGGTGGTGGTGGCGGTGGAAGTGGCACAGGTGATATCGATATGGATGTAGAAGATGATGACGACGTTGATTCCTGAGGGGGGACAGCTGAGGATTTCTTCATGTCTTTATTTACTGTTTCCTGATGTATCATGGTCGGTCCTTTTTTAGTTAAAGAAGCCGGTTTAACAGGTTTTTCTGGGGCAACTTTCTTCTTTGAATCCAAAGACTTTGGACCTGTTGTGGAAGATGACACTTTGGTTGTAGAGGTTTGTGATGACTGTGACACTGGTAAAGATCCTGTTGAAGATGTTTTCATAGAAATTGAAGAAGATGAAGATGTTGATGAAGGAGGAGGAGGTGGTGGAGGTGGTATCGATGATATTGATATGGATGTTGACGATGACGTTGACGTTGTTTCTTGAGGAGAAGCATCCGCTTCTTTCTTCACTGGCAAAGAAATTTTCTTCCTAGATCTTGATTCCTTGTCTGATTCTACCTGTGATTGCTCAGAGGATGGTGAAGATGACGATGTTGCTGTTGATAATGTTGTTGATGATGACGGTGATGATGATGATGTTGATAGCTGCATTTTCTTGGCTGTAGATTTAGTCATGGCAGATTCACCAGACCCTAGTTCTTCTTCCATAGAGTTCTTTGATGGTGACGCTGAAGACAAAGCTTTACTCAACTCGTCCATTTCCTCTGGTTCTACTGCCTTACGCTTGTATCTTCTCAAAGAATTCCCTTCCTCGCTGTCTTCATTATGCTCGTTATACCCTGAATAGGCATCGCTAGGCGGATCCGACGCGCCATTCTCTGATGACCAGACATCACCTGATGATTTGTCATCATCATCATCATCATCATCGTCGTCAAGTTTGCGCTTGTACCGTTGCACCTCATTATCTTGTTGCTCGTCTTTCATTTTCCCCCCAAGAAATGATAACAAATCATCAGAATCACCATCATCATCATCATCAAAGCCGCGCTTGTAACGTTGAAGCGCTTCCTGGGTCTTCATCTTGACGTCACTTCCTGAACCAGACAAACTAGTTTGACCGGCTTCCATATCTCCTTGATTATCCTGTATATTATTTATTTCTTCATTTCCTGAACCTGAAAAACCAGTTTCACCGGATTTCGTATCACTATCAGAAACCATATTTTCATCTTGTTTTTGAGGTATATCGTCTTCTATTTCTCGTTTTTTACTATCAAAATAAGAATCCCTACTTTTTTGTCTATTTCCTGCATTAAAGTTTCTAATTTCAGCAAAATTCTTCCCTAAAATACCTTCAGCTTTTATCACATCTCTTCGAATCCTTTGGTTCATTTTTCTTCTTCTTTTCCACAAATAAGGTAGTTCAAGAAAAGGTTTTTCGCCAACAGACCTTTGCGAAAGTTCATGTTTATCACCCTCCAATGGAATAACGTTTCTTCTTGTGCGTGTTTTTGATGATAATGTTGATATCAATTCATCATCTTTTGAACGTCTTTGAACATTTAACGTCGATGTAAATTTTTCATTTGACGATGAATCCTCTCGCTGATTATCGTCAACACTTCTTGACTTTTTCTTGTGCTTTTGTGTTGAATGTAGCTTGGAAAGCTTCCCTGTGTGCAGAAAAATAAGGAAATAGCTTAAATCTTGTCACGATAACTCCTCGGGCCGTTTTTATGTCAGTAACCCCCCCCTCTTAATGGCGGTAAATACTGAGTCAGGCCTATAGGCAGGGGGGTGCACGGGTTCCCACAGGCCCCGAAGGTCGGCATTTTGTTACTCAAGGTCCAACATTTGGAGTGCAGTCGGTAAAAGTGAAGGATGCTGTTTAATTTTTTTAACGCTAAACAGTTATAGTTAACAAAACAAAACAATTGAAACAATCTGAGAAGCTGTTAGATAGATAGATAGACAGACAGACAGACAGACAGACAGACAGGCAGACAGACACACAGACAGACACACAGACAGACAGACAGACAGACAGACAGACAGACAGATAGATAGATAGATTTTATTTGGTGTTGTAAACTTAATTGTTACATAAACCGAGTTCCAAATAAATGTATGTATACTTAAAAGTATGTAAACTATATGGATAATACTAAGTCCATTTGGCCTCTATCGCACCCCCTCCCCCCCAAATCCTGGCCAATGGCCTGATATTGGACATTTAACTTTTTAATTTTACAGGAAATGATCTGATTATATGTTTAAATTAAACAAAAAGGTTTTGACATAAGAAACAGTTATGATAAAAACACTACCACGACAACAACAAATAATTTTTAAAAATCTCTTCAAAAATCTTATGTGAATTCTAGCGAGTCAAGATTTTTTTTGCTTCATTAATAATCTTGCGAAGTCAGTTTAACCCCGAGTAAGCATACAAAAACCGTGACGACTCTTGAATTACTTCCTCTTTCTCTATCGCATTCCTTGTTACGCATGGCTTTCTCAGAAGTGACCGAAATTCCCCATAAACTTGTTGCTAAATTGTTTCGTAATTCAATCAATTATATTATATTAGAAAGAATAGAGGAAGCGTTGAGATTTCTAATCAAGTTAACACTTCAAAACCATACTAAATTGCTAAGTACTTGAAAGAAATTTTGTTTAAGAAAAACATCGAAAACTTTTTTTTCGAAGTTTGGAGTGTCGTGAACCGTGGTTCACTCAATTGAACTTTGTTGACACAAGCAATAGAAAATGCAACCTTTCTCAGCATTTTATAACTGTTAAATATAATTTCTGTGTTCGGACGGCAGTTAAAAATAAAATTATTAATAAACTCACAAAGTTGAGAAATTTTTAGTTGTCAAAATTTTATTAAAAAATGGCGCGAATTTTTCATCTACGATGTAATCCACTTTCAACCACTTTGTTTTAACTTCAATGTGACAGTCGACAAGAATTTCCGTAAAAAAACACTTCATGATAATATATTTATTAAGTGAAAACCGCAATACATAGTTTAGATGTTCAATAATCTTATCTTTTTTTATTTGACAGTCTTAGAGCGAAGAAAATCAGAGGAAATATTACATAAAGTTGTGTTATATGATTAGGAATTAAAGTCACTGTTTTGGTTGAAGTCCCTCAAGCGTAGGCTGACACCTGGCCGGTATATTGAATCCTAATTTTGATTACTAGGCATGAATGAACTGGAAAAAAACTCATTTTTTACCCTCCTTTCCAATACAAAATATGTGGAAATATTTCTTGCAAGGTTTAGTTCGTTTTTTCATTATTTTCATAACGGTTCTTTTCGCAATTTCGTGTAATTTTTTTTGACACATTCTTCATAAAAAGCTGTCATTTACCCAAGCGGTAATTACGTAAAGCAATTAAAAAAATCTTCTCCTAATTTTTTGAGGAATTCTCCCTTTGAATCTTAACAATATTATTATCTTGTTATTATTTGGTTTTCTATTTATGTATTGAAGTTTTAGTTTTCGCTATAAATGAATAAAAATAACATCAAATAATGAAAATTAACACTAAAACAAACGTCGTTGACAAGTCAAAGACAAGGACATTTTTTTAAGAGAGTATTTTTACATTTGAAAAAATTATCCTGAATTTTATAAACTAAACGGCGAGGTTTTAAGCAGAATAACAGCGTAGAGAAAAAATAAGATAGAGCTAAGCAACAACAAAATTGTTTTTTAAAAACGTAAAAAATCACGTGGAACTGAAGTCACTGACTAGAAATAGAAAATTCTCACTCGCGAAACTTCCGAAAGAATTACTTAGAGTTATTTACTTTGTTTTACTGATGACCTAGAGTTAATGATAACTAAAAGTCGAAATAATAGTGTTTCTTACCTGCTTTGTTTATTGTTGTATTGTGTACTTTGGGAATTCCTCTTTGTAATCTTGCAAAGACGAGTGTCGGGTTCTGAAAGCTTGGAAGAAGCCAGCAAGTTTCTTCTTCTCCATCACATGAAATCCCAAAGCAGTCGAACCTCGAGGTATAAGCTAGAGTGATGTTTTGTCGTTTACAGGCGATTTGTACACACTCTTCGAGGGTTTTAACATGGCCGAGGATAAAGCGGTGTACTTTGGGATTATCAAGTCCATTCATAAGAGTCACATTGGATTCTGGTCGCCCTATTTGCGAACAACTCAAGGCTTCTTGCTTTAAGGTAGCTTTAGAGCAAAACACTGCAATAAAATCATTAAAAAAATCGTTTAGAATGGTGTAAAAAAACGAGGAATTAAACGTGTGGAGTGAACCGTAAATTCCACAAGCAAGAAATGATTTTTACCATCACACTGACCTTTAAAAAAACCAACTTTACCTTGTTTTTAAATATTTTTTTTAGGTTTTTAGAAGTTCGAAAACATGGCGATTCTTTTATGAATTAGATTTTCTGTGTGAAAATGGTTTGACAGTCTCGTACAAGAAACAAATACCACAAGTAATAATAGATTATGCGAGACAATTGGCCGAAAATGAATAGCGATCATTCTATCTAATTAAACACAATTACCTTGAGCGAGTAGTAAGAGCAATAATATCCAAACACTGTTCCTTTTGGCGCCAAAATCTAGGGTAAACGCCAATGCCAAACGCGAATGTAAATTTCGCGGCGCATTTGGGCTATTTTCAAGTTGATGATTCTGTGGCCTCATTGAAATCCTTCCAGTGTTTAGTGTAATAAGACAACATTGATAAACTAGCGTAGTCATAAATCAAACACAGGCGTCAAACACATCCAACTTTTCGTCCCCATCATCTTAAAATATGGAGTAAAATTCGTCTAATTTTTCTCGAAACAGGCTACATTTAGTTCTTCCAGGGTAAAGGACGGTTCCATCAAATGCTCTGAGAAACACAAATGAGTCAAACAAGATTCCATGACATCAGGGCAAGAGAATCCATCGAATTCAAAATAATTACGTCACTAAGTTGCTGAGCTGTAGTGCAGTCAAATACACACACATCCAAAGACATTACAATATCAGCCTGCAAGTGAAAGAACCAACAAATCTCTTTTGAATTTCATTTTTGGACGAAACTTTGGATTTTTAAAGAAATTACTTTTCGTAAAAACCTTGAATCTTTTTTTTAGTATTTTTGTACTATGCTGGCGAACCATGACGAGTTGAATACTACCATGAAACAGGTTGTCACTTCAAGGAAAATTATCACTACTAACATACCTGAAAATTAGCTTTACAGAAGCTTTAATTCAAGAAAAACTTTACTTGAAGGGTTATGAGCAAAAAGTGTAAAGTTTAGGCGACATTTTATCGCACAAAAAGTCGTCAAAATAGGCGAACGTACCACGCATGCGTAAGAATCACACTAGAAAACTTGTCGTTCATGATTGAATATTTAATAGAGATTTATCGCTTTCATAACTTAGTCTTCATGGGTGAGTTGAACTATTATAAACAGGGTGAGTTTGTTCTTTGTCTTGATGCAAGGTTCGTGGCTGCGTTCAACACTAGCATTTCGAGATGAAGTAATCTTGACTTCCCCGCTGTGTTTACTCGTCGATGACTTCATAGTTTTTCCACCATAGATTTTCATTTCTAAAGCAGCATTCAAAATATTCTATATAAACAACTTATTTTATCCCACACCGTTTGATAATTATACCAATATTTCTAGTGGATATATATTTTGTTATAGGTGTTGGATATTGAGACTGAGGTAAAATACCGCGGTTAATTTGTGACGCCATTTTTGTTTGCTTGAAAGGTTAGGTCAGTATTATCGCTTGAACGTAGCTATTGACCCAATAAACGTTTTCTAAGACGAAAAATCCTTGAAAGTGGGTCTTAAATGGCTTCGGCTCGTCGGTCTTTAAGATTCTAGTGTCTTAATTTAAACTCACTAGTATTCCTCCGACTGAAACTAAAAGAGATTTCAGTTGTTTGTACTAAAATTCTCTGTTTTTGATCTAAATAATACGGATTTCTCCAAAGGTTACAAGAAACCTCACATAATAAATAAATATATCACTAATGATAGTAGCAATGAAATTAAGAGAAATGAAATGAAATTAAAATAAATTTATGGAAATCTGTTAGGTTGAAGTTGGAAAGCTTTTCGGACTTTGTTTAGATGACTTTAAACAACGTTGGACAGAAATAATTTATTTTCGCCAGAATATCATTCATGGTTTAAAAGTATGAACATAGCATCCCTGGATCAATACCAATTGTGTTTTTGGGTAATGGCGCTTTTTTCGACTCTAGCGGTTTTCCATTTAAAGTTGAAGTTTTTTCTTCTTCACACTTTTGTTTGATGACAGCGAAAAATCAAGTTCCAACCCCACACTTTAACCAAGCACGCCAATTTCGTGTGAGAATCTCGCAGTGAAATTCTTGCCCGATAGACTACCAATCTTTTCACTATCAAGGTTTATGTGGCCAAAATCAAGTGCCTGAATTTCAAATCTGAGCTGCCATGTTGAATACTAAATTATGACAGTAAATCTCAATTTCAGACAACATTTGAAGACTGAGATTGATAAGGTCAAGATACAAGGTTATTGTGTCAAGAGGTTAGACCCGGTTTCGGCAGAACGAGTGATCCTTTGAAGGTGTGAGCGACTTTCAAGGTAGCTGTCTGACAGAAACAACACCAGCAATACAATGTAAACAAATGTTATAATTTTCTACCCTTAAAAGGACTTTACAGACAATGTTTCAGATTTCCTGATGTTGTCATGTAATATTTGATGATTTCATCGATAACTACGATTTTAAGGTTCAGTTCCAACGTCGATTTTCTCGTGAGTCGAACGCATTGAAAAAAAAAATGAATAAGGCGGTCTTCTTTGATGTCATTAGATTCGGCTCATGAGAAGATCGATGTTCGAACTGGGGCTAACTGAGAACAGGGACAACTAGTAGAACTTTCGACTGACACAATTCATGTCGATGTTGAGTGGGAACAAAGCTTCGTACTATGTTTCATCGAAATTTATTAAAATGATAACTAAATCCTCCTTGGGCAGTTTGTCGCCACTGGAGTGGTTAGAACAGCGCTATCGTTGGATAAAGTGCAGTAACCTATGCATTATGGCGGTTGCTCAGTAATGAATTATGGGTAGATTCACTCATTTTCGTGGTGAGTTATGGGTAATGTTGCATCATAGGAAATACTGCATCACAGGAAGTTGTACAACACGGTTCTAGATGAATTGTGGGTAATTGATGGGTAATGTTTATCTTGGGTGGTGATGTGGTGCATCATGGGTAATGTTGCATCATGGGTAATGTACATAATGGGTAATGTTGCTTCATGGGTAGCGTTGCATCATGGGTAATGTTGCATCATGGGTAATGTAGCATCATGGGTAATGTAGCATCATGGGTAATGTTGCATCATGGGTAATGTTGCTTCATGGGTAATGTTGCTTCATGGGAAGTCCTGCAGATAGCTCGACTGAAAGTCAGCGTAGTAGGGAGCTGGGTATATCATCGCATTACGTGTATCATGCCTCATGGGTTGTTGGTCAAAATCAAATCCAAAGTGTAAACGATATTGAGCTTTAGGAATTCTTTATTTGTAAAAATAATAAACACATAGTATTAAGTTGATAACGTTTTTTAGGGCTCTACATTCATCTATATTGGAACTGAAGAAATTTACATTTCTGTTCTCTGTCGAACTAAAACGGTAAACATCTAACTGCAGCAAATATAAACTAATGAGAAAATATCTAGTCAACGTGCACAATCTGGACAATTATTCCTTTGCAACTTTACTAATTATATTTCGAGTTCATTTAGGGTTCCCTCTTCAATTCCAGGGATGCATCGACTATCTATTTACAGCTATTTCAAAAAAAGGTTGGCGAAGGTTTTGTTCATGTTGCTTGTCGTATATTGCATGTTGCACGTTGATTACCAAGCTTGAAATGTATTATATTCATGTGTAAATAATGTCACTGAGTGCAGAAGAAAATATGCTGGGAAAACATGCTGACAAAGTTTGGGAAAATTCCATATGGTTATGACCTAGCGCATCTTTAATTCTCATCACCCATACAGCATTTTGGGCTTGCTATGTAACATGCAACTTGCAATATGCAACGAAACCTTCACCAACATTTTTTTAAATAGCTGTATACTATCAGCCAGCCAAACTTGACTTCAACAGGGGCGGATCCAGAAATTTGACAAGGGGGGGTGAACTTTGATTTTTAGAGCAAGCAAATTCCAAATATTGAAGCAATCAAGATCTTTCAGGGATATTCGAATATTAGACTCATAATACATTAACGAGTGTTATATAAAATACTTGCATTGTTAAGCGCATTGAAACTATTAATAAATATTCCGACGAAGATTTGAATTACTAAATACATGACTGCAAAAAAAGGGGGGGGGGTGAAAAGTCACCCAGTTCACCCCCCCCCTCCGTCCATCCCTGTTCAAATGTTGCTGTAACCTCTGTAATTCCAGTGCATCATTTTGGGCAAGCTTCTTGATTTAATACTATGCTTTTCTTCTTTCTACAAATCTATACAAGTAGATGTAGATATATTTTCATTCTTCGTTTATTTGATTGGATTTTGGATCGTTGTAGTTATATTTTTTGTGTAAAGTTTAGTAGACCTGAAATGAAAAACAGAGAAATTTTCAAGATGAATTCCTATGATGAAGGCGCGCGGGTAAAAATGAAATGGCAGGATTATTGGGATTCCTAGATAACACCGAATAAAACGAAAATATAAATGATATTTATCTATAGCTTTCACATCCAACAATTGAGGGGGGGAGAGAAGCCGAGATCTGTAAAAGGAGGTAAGGGATAGAAGGAAAGAGAAGGGAAAGAAAAGGCAGAAGGAAAGAAAGATGTAGAGACGTGTTGCCGTCTTAAAAATCGCGGGAAAACAAGACGAACCTGATCACGTGATACATACCTTTGCTTCACCCTCTGGTTCGCTTTCCTCTTCGGTATCTTTTGAATTTAGTTTACTTGGCGCATATGGTGCATCTCGATACCTGATTGATAATACCAAAAAAAAATTGATAAAGAATTGTTGAGAGAAGCATTCTCTTCTCCAATCCCTCTAGCTCACATCGCATCCGTCCAAGGGGTCGGTCCCAGACCCTCCTCGTATGAAGCTACCGGTAGGGTCTGGGTACGACACCTGTGGCTGCTCAAAGAAGAGGCTCCAATTTTCTAATTAGCTACAAATTCATTACAAAGCAATTCCGTCTTCGCTCATAATTTATAACTTCTTTGGGTAGTTCTTACCTTTTAACGAAAATGAATACGGCCCACACTGTACCGCTGATGGCAGCGCCAAAAGCAACAACCACCACTACAATATAAGCTGTAACATACGCTGCAAGAAAAAAAGAGAGTTAAAATAATAAATGAGTTTAAAGAAAGTAACGAAGACAAATATTTTGGGGTTAATTTTAGTTGCTTATGACGTTAAGTGGAATTACGTAAAATACATAGAAGTGAACGAGGCTCAGACAAGGTCAAACGTCGATCTTTACATGAGCCGAACCTAATGACTTATAGAAGAAGATCGCTTTATTATCCATTGTTTTCAATGCGTTCGGCTCATGAGAAGATCGACGTTTGAACTGGGCCTTAGTTTCAGAAAAATGTAGAAAACTGGCGAACATAATCGATACACATGAAAAAACCAAGAAAACAAACAAATAAACAGATAAACAAACAACAAAAAGTTAAGAGTTTGAATGAGGATTACCTTTTTTGTTTATATCGTTTTTAACCATCAAAGAAATCTTGACGTCGTCTGTACCGATGCCTGTTGTAACTTTACACAGTTCCTCGCTAAAACACTTTACTCCATAACACTTTTCTTTATCTAGATATGCCAGTTGACATTTCTTGCTTGAACAACACATTCCCATGCATTCTTCCATGTTGTGAACCACACCAAGATAAGTGAAGTTCCCAGATTTGAGCTGGCCTTCGAGGGACGCGTTCTTTAGAATGTCACTGTGCAACATTTGCGCCTTACGACATACGGGATTTTGATTTTTCGCCAATGGCGGGCCCGCACGAGGAACTAAAAATATATAAAATCCCTTATTAAAAAAACTAGAAAAGCTTAAAAAAAATCCACGAGGAGTTTGAGAAATGTGCGAAACATGTTGATCTGCATCCAAGCGCTGTAATTGGACGAGATAAAGCAATTTTCTTGTTTTTGATTGGCTCAAAGAAGAACCCATTTAAGTGTAACGGTACAGTGCATTTCCCGTTCGTTCGCTGAACCAAAATATTTTATTTTTTTCTGTGAAAAAAAAACTTTAACTAACCTCTGATTAAATCCAAAAGACTGTCTCCTACAATATCAAAACATACAAAAATATAATAATCAATAAATATCCTTCACGTTACAAACCATTTCAGTCATGGTAGAGATGTTTATATTATATTTTCCACTGTCATTATTTTGTTTTTCGTAAAAGTTGTTGCAAAAATCAAGGATTGTCAGTCAAGAGTGAAATTTTCATCACAAAATTAATCAAAATCCCTCAGTTTCCGAGATATTAAGAGAGTATTTCTACGTATCAACAAGATCAATATAAGGCATAAGAATACTAGGATTATAAAAGCAATTGGTTAGGGTTCGTTACTGTGATTTACTCTCCCAAAAGTTTTTTATTACATAGAATTTTTCATAAGAAACAAAACAACTTACCTCTTATGGGATTCACGATTTGAAACACGGTAAAAAACATAAAAAGAATTCGTCGACAATTGATGAAGCTTGAAACGAAATCCATTTTGTTTTTCTGTGGTGGGTTTTGCTCTGATGATTCTGATGTAATAGTCCTGCCGAGTTGATCGGGAAGCTCAAATCCAAGTCCAAAAAAGAAATAATCGGAAGAAATCAAAACGTCAAAGTTCCATTCTCTGGCGCAGAAGATAAACTAGGAATTCCCCAAAGAATATTTTCCTCGCTTTTCAGAAAAATAAGAAAAAGCGAAGTATTACTTTTTAGGATAGTTGGTTTACTCGTTGAACAGTGAAGCGACCTGTTTCGAAATTTAAAACACTATAAATATTTCAAGCTATGAATATGAACGAAGCAATACTATTGGTCGAGGCAGATCGATTGAATTCCAAAAGCATAAAACAATTCTAAATACCAGTTGCCGAGAGAGATAAATCACTCTAGACGAACGAAGACAGGAGACGATGGTTTTTTTTTTGTATTGAATAACAATTTGATATATTATTATTTAAGGTTCTAACGCGGACTAAAATGAAAGCACGAAGGAAATACTTCCTCGGATGTGTTCTTTTAGTTTTTTGGTTGTCATTTTTCAAGTTGACAAATATGGTCAGAATTTGATTACGGTTGAGTGGATTCAATTTAACGGATTTTCGCCTTAAAGGTTTCCAAGCCAGTGAGCAAGAGTCAGTATCGCTGATCATATGATAAATAAGAAGTCAGAAATTTCATCCGAACCGTTGTCATCATTGTTATCACCACCACTATCATCACCAACATTATCATCATCTGTACTATCATCTTAACACCATTATCATAAATGTTACCATCGTCAATATCACCATCATGGCAACTGAGTTTCAAAAAAGGCATTTTATGCCACTGTTATGGCAATCGATATAATCTAATAGTAATAATATTATCACTGTTATTAATAACAATAATAAAAAATCTTTCAGCGTTTATCAGTTTAAAAAAATTTATTACCACTATTTACAATCTATACAAGTAGTTCCAGCCATCCCGTAGTGCCTATCGGGTGTACTATTTCATAGCTGGTTTTGGTAGGACACAGATGGGACACAGTCCAACGACACTCTCTTCAAGGTTATCAGTAGAAATCTTGATGTGGCGTAAAGTCCTCGATTCTGTTGTACTATTTCATAGCTGGTTTTGGTAGGACACAGATCCGTACGGGGGGACACAGTCCTACAACACTTTCTTCAAGATTATCAGTAGAATTCTTGATCTGGCGTAAAGTTCTCGATTCTGTGCCAGTGTTTATTGAACCTAAATTTACAACATTTTCTTCATCCACGTCTGCTTGGTACTTGATGACAAGTGACACCTCGATAAAGCAAGACTCTGCAAAGTAACAACAGAACGCGTAAATAGGTTTGATATTCTGTAATAAGAAATCTTAGCAGCCTGGAGTGCTTACCATTTAAACCAATCTATTCGGTTGGAATGGTAAGCGATTTGCTAATCTCGATTCTAATCAAGAAAAATTTCCGACAAATGGTACACGCGTCTACCGGAAGAACCGAAAAGAGCGGGAAACTTTGACTTCCGACAAATGGTACACGCTTCTACCGGAAGAACCGAAAAGCGCGGGAAAAGTGGATTACCTCAATCGGAGGACCGAGTTTTCCAGAACTTTTTCATCAGAATGACACATACCAGTAGTTTTCCAACCGGAATTTCCGGTTTTTCTGGGTAAATAGTAAGCACTACTTACAGTAACTACTCTAATAAAAGATACCCTCTTATTTCTCCCCCCCCCCCCCCTGGCTATGGTATCCCTGTACTTTACCTGTCCATCCGCTGTGCGAGAGAACCACTGTGCTGACCAGTCTATGACGTAGGTTACTCAAACGATGAAAATCTTCGTATTTTGGAGTGAAAAGCTGACGGCGCATGTCTGGGAATACAACCTGAATATACAATACGATAGGTCAGCGGATAAAAACGATCGTTTCATTCAAGAAGGTCCTATATATCAAGGTCCTATATAAGCGATTGATATTAATGTGCAAATCAGAGCTCTGTTGGTCTGAAACAAATGCTCGACAAATTTGAATGGGATAAGATAACTTATGACAATGTTTGCAAAATGTGAATATCGCAGTATCGTATTCTAGTATTTTTATGAACTACGCCCTGGCCTGGGCTGAAAACGTATTCACCACTTTCCATACATCGGTTCACTGGTCAAGCACAAAGCATTCAGTCGAGGCTGCAAGGTTCAAATTTGAATAATCCTTTGAAACTACCTTGCAGCCTCGATTGAATGCTTTGTCTGTGACCAGTGAACCAATGTATGGAAAATGTTAAATAAGACTCGTTTCATTGAAGTTAAACAATCTTCTTACCTGAACACGCACACACGACGGATGTGCAATATTCTCCAATATGGCGTCGACATTAATACCAAAAGTTAGCCCAGCACTAAAGCATATAGGATTCTCAGATCCTCCCTGAGGCTCAGTCAAGATGGCCGACGCTTGTTTGAGATGGCTTGTCAAATCAAGACACTTAACTCTTCGTGTTAGAATGAACGACTGAAGATAATCGGCAATACAAGAAGGTTTGGTGATATTTGCTTCAAAGAATTCCTGGAAGGAGAGTAGGGCCTGGCCGAACTCATCTAATTTGGTCCCACTCGTGCCCACTAGGGCCGAATAGTGCCTAATACGAGCAAGAAAGGACTGCCACACCAATAAAGTAGAGCCCAGACTCTTTTCAGTACTCGTGTCGCTTCTCTGAGTTGAGAGGATCTGGAACGAGTGTGCTATTATACGAATTTCGTGCAACAGTAGAACTTGAGATGCGTTTAGACCATGAAAAACGTGCTCTATATTATATGACGTCATGAGGAGTTTTTGAACCAGAGATTTGAGCCCAGTCCCTTGTGTCGCGCAGAGTGGTCCTGGAATATTCCAGATCTTGTCATTCTGTGCCTGTAGGACGACATGTTGGCATTCCAGGTAGAGCGCCATGCAACGTGAGCTGGCAACATATTGCTGGTCGATCCCTTTGGCGTGATTAAGATCTTTTATGATCGATGACAAAAACCTTTGAGCATTGACAGGGTCCATGGAGGACACTGATTGGATACGCTGTAAAATACCCTGCATAAAAGAGACCCCAGATGACCCTGTAAAAAAATTCAAAAAAAAGTTACGTAACACAAATTTAAAACATAAATCACCATGGCAACTAAACTTCTCAATGTCACTATGGCAACCAAATATATCAAGTTCGTCATTACCATAATGACCTACCTGGTCCTTGAAGGGCAGCTACCCCATGTGTTTCTAGAGACTGTGCCTCAATCGCTAGGTGTGGCACAAGGTCTGGGTGACTGTCTCGGAGGTACGAGTAGTGTCGTCGGGTGTGATTCGGAAACATGGGAATCATCGTAGGTGAATCAACCGTCGCGTTGAACACCAGTATCACTATAGCAACGTACGCTGGATCATCGACTGAAGGCTCGGAGGTGGCGAAAAACGGATGAGTGGAAAGAAGCTCGGGTACTAGTGAGGAAGCCAGGTGCTTGTGCTTACTTCCCAAGTGTTTTGCGCACCTAGTTGCAACAGGCATAAATGTTAAATAAGCTAATAATACGAAACAACAAAGAAAGGACGAACACACGCTGGCCAAACACTAAGCCAAATACAGCTATTTCAAAGAAGATTGGTGAAAGTTTTGTTGCATGTTGCATACCAAGCCCGAAATGCAGTATGGGTGATGTGAATTCAAGCAGCGAAAGGTCACAACAATATGGGATTTTCCCAAACTTTGTCTGCTGGTTTTTCCAGCATATTTTCTTGTGCTGAAATTTTTTACATATGAATATAATACATTTCAAGCTTGGTAAGCGAAATGCAACAAAACCTGCATCAAATATTTTTGGAATGGCTGTATATCTAGTCTAAACGGGATGCTTGACTACAACGTTGTACGTACCATGACCGTGTCACCTGTTTATGCAAAGTGGATTTTTTCATGCTTTACACATACCTCCATATCGAAGCTCTATCCTGAGGATACTTGGCCAGGTTACCAAGAAGAGCATGTATGGCCGCGTGGAGACAGGGACGAGTGGAAAGCTGACAGTGAGAGAGTACTTCACGTACCGCCTCGCGAATCTCCCACGAGAAGTCCTCCAGTACACCAAGCACTACCTCTAGCTGATCCTCTCGCAGTTGTATGTGATGACAGACTTTACGAAGACTGTAAATAGCATTCAGGCGAACACTCTCGATCTCATCGTTAAACATGTCGACCAAGAAATCCAGACAGAGGGTAGCAAAAGAACTATTCTGATTGGCTAATTCACACAATGAATCCAAAGCGGGCATGCGCACTTCCAAGTACTCGTCTTCAAGTCCGTGAACGAACGCACCACATGCGCCACTGCTCATTAGGCTTACCTCGTCAGGCGCTAACTCCTCCTGCTTGTTACCGTCACCCCAGTTTCTTCCTGTTGACCAGGAACCAACAGAAGACTCCCCGGCTGCAAATCGCTCCTTTTTCTTCTCATGATCGGTTTTTCTCCTCTTAAAATGTTTCAAAAAATTGTAGGCTGTCGTTTAGATTCGTTTTAAACTCAAATATTCTTAATAAAAATTTAAGTTTTTCGACCACCATTCAAAGTATGTTTCCAATTTCAGAGCCTTCGTTCCTCTGGGTCAGCGGAACGAAAAGTGAGAAACAAGGCGCTACATCCATTTCCGGTTCCGTTTTATTTTTAGATGGAGAAATTAAGAACGAAAAAGCCTTTCCTGAGTTCAACAAACATCACCAAGCAGACCCCTTGAAGCACTTCGGGATGCAACTCAATTTGGAGGACAAAACAATTTGAGCTGCTTTGACGTCAAGTGCAAAGGGTCTATAAGGCATGGTGAACCAATGATGCATGTACCCAAGCTAAACCATAATGTACAACGTTCGCAACGGGTGGACAAGAATCTATGCGATAATATTGACTCAATACATAATAATGAAAAAACATTCTTACCTTGAGATGAGACATAACTTTCTTGTCTAAAGTTTGCTCCAGGAACCTCCGACTGACGTGATGCAGGGATCCCAACAGACCAACTGCCTCAGCACGTACTCTCATAGACAAGTCATTGACCATGTTGCAGATCTTGATGAACGCGTCATCAACTAGGCGTGCATCATCTGAAGTGGGTAGCTGCACTATCCTACAGAAAAGAAATGTTGTTTTTTTCTTTCTAAACTTATATATTTTGAATGCTAGCGATAGTATATTCATTGTTGCAAATACTCAGTCTTGAAGTCAGTCTTGATCGATATATTTTTTTATGCTTTCTAATTTATTGATGCAAACTGTCCATCTGTAAAGTGTTACAATAGAAAAAACATAAATTTTCTTTCATTTCATTTGCAAGACAGCAAGACGTTTTCAACAGCAATGATGAAAGGGAAAGAAAAAATTAAGGCAATTTTTCTAGTGCAACTTGGCTTTGAATGGCATTGTACAATGGCGCAAGTTTCAAGAAATGACAACAACAAAATCGTTTTTTCTGCGTCAGACGTTGCATAATCAAGAAAGACATTTAATATATTTCAAAATTAAAAGGGCTGTATCTGTTAAGTACCTTTCAGGACAAATATGGCTGAACACCCAGATTAGTTTGATAGCAACCATACGAACATCTTCATAGTCATCATCCAAGGTCTTGGATGCCTTGTCGTACAGTGAAACTTCCAAGGCCTGACCTCGTTCATGGAGAGTGAGCTGCAGAAATATTGTATTTAAATTATTTAATAAAGTTCTGAATTAATACCAGTTTTTTGGCTTATATTCCCCATTTTAATGAGAGGTATTCCAAGTATTTCTGGATTCCAATTCTAATTTGATCAGCACTGATACAACAAGACCTGAATTCTTGGTTTCAGGGTTCGTGCTGGAATTCAAATACAAAATTTAAGAAGTATTCAAGGAGTATTCAAGGACCAAAAAGAGCTATTTTTCAAGGAGTTGAAAAAATTGAAAAAATTGAATAAATAATTTGAAAAATTTAAGAAATAGAATTTTTTTTTTAATTTAAAAAATTCAAGGAGTTTTTAAGGAGTTTGAGGTGAACTTCTAAAATTTAAGGGCTTTTCAAGTGCCCTTGAAAATGAAAAATAAATTTAAGAAGTTTTCAAGGAGTTTAAGGAGTAGCACGAACCCTGTGGTTTGCCATCACTAATATAATTACTTACTAAAGCCTCAAGTGCACTTGTTCGGACTCTAGGATCGCTGTCAGAAGAAAAACTCATAATAAGACCTTGAATGCCGACAGTGTTTTGTTCATTTCTTTCTGTCACAGGACTTTCAGTTGAACCCAAATAACCAATCAGCTGTAGGCACTCTCTACGAACTGCATGATGGGAATCTTTGAGGTGCTAAAAATGAATATTATTATTTATGATTACTTTTGATACATTATGGCACCATTAATTATTAATTCATCATCATCATCATCCTCCTCCTGCTCCTCATCATCATCATTATCATCGATGTCAGGAGGCTCATAAAGCCGTCAGACTTTTTCAAATTGTTACAGAAACCAAAAGCATTATTATGAATTCTGAATTCAGAAACCCTTCATGAAGAAGAAAAAGAAGATGATGATGATGATGATGATGATGATGATGATGATGATGATGATGATGATGATGATGATGATGATGATGATGATGATGATGATGATGATGATGATGATGATGATGATGATGATGATGATGATGATGATGATGATGATGATGATGATGATGATGATGATGATGATGATGATGATGATGATGATGATGATGATGATGATGATGATGATGATGATGATGATGATGATGATGATGATGATGATGATGATGATGATGATGATGATGATGATGATGATGATGATGATGATGATGATGATGATGATGATGATGATGATGATGATGATAAGTGCATGGCGTCATAATGTAAGTGACAAAAATAGCAGGTCCCCATTTTCCATAACGCTCACCTCTACAGCCATACCCACTAGTGTCTGCAAAAGCTTAGTCTGAAAGAAAGCATTTTTAAAATTTAATATTGATGGGCTATGGGATAGCAAGAAAACAGGACCACACACAATAATAGCATCAAACCATGGTCACATTTCAAGACCTAATACACCAGTTTCGTATTCGATGCAAACCGCTGTTTTTGAAGACCACAGACTCATTTGCACAGACTTAGCCTCGTTTATAAGTCAGCTATTCAACGACATCATTAAAAGTCTGTGGGATCTCAAAACATTGGTATTGTTCAACTTACACATTCTTTACATTACAGTTGGCTTTAGCAAATCATTAGCAACAGCCAACTGTAATGTAAAGAATGTGCAAGTTGAATAATACCAATCCCACAGACTTTTAATGGTGTATTTGAATAGATGACTTATAAATGAGGCTAAGCCTGTACAAATGAGTCTGTGATCATCAAAAACAGCAGTTTGCATTGAATCATAACTGGAGTATTTGTTCCATGTCATAGGCAGCAGAAAGACATAAAAACTGGGGGGGGGGGGGGGGCATTATCGCCAAAATTGCAAAAAAAAGAAAAAATAACTAAAACTAAAAAATTGCAGAAGCAAAAAAAAAACCTTGTCCAAATTGCCAAAACAAAAAACAAAAACAAAAAAAGGAGATGCCCATGGGGGAATTCAGAATCAGCATTAAAAAATGGGGGTGCTCAGCCCCCCCCCCCCCCCCCACATCTCGAGTGGGGGTGCTCTAGCATCCCCGGCCCACCCTAGCGTGCCGCCTATGCATGTAAGCACACATCAGGGTGGCTTTGGTATTGCTAGTCTGTGACACTCTTAAATTGATAATATGGTATACTTACATCATGTGAATACAGTTTTCCAAGTGACGTCAATGAATGGATTATTTGAGCATTTACTTTGTGGGACTCTGTAAATAAAATGAAGAAAACTTATTGCACAGACCATGTCTTTCAGTGCCGTTGTGTATGAAAACATTTGGTGCCGTGTCCACACTGCACTGTAACTGTGCCGTGTGCCATGACTTTTCACACTCATACGAAATCTGCTCTGTAATAGCTTGAAAAGAACCCTATAAAATGTTTGTCCTTGTCTGCAACCCCCTCCTCTCACCACTACCACCATTACTACCTTGGTAACTCACTATCACCACCAGCACCAGCACCATCACCTCCATCACAACCATTTGGAGGGGGAGGGGGGTGTGCATACTAACCTTCTGTACTAAGAATCCTCATCATTTCATCTACAACAGCCAGTGCGTTTGCACCAGGATACCTTGCTAAGTCACCTATCAAGGAAATCAGTTTTGCCTTGACAACTACATCTTTACATTCATAAACACGTTCCCAAAGACTCCGTATGGCAGCTTCATTCTCCTCAACATTATCCAGAGGTAACGACCTTTCCAATTCAAGTAAAGGCCGAAGGATATCTTGAGTAGAAGTAAAATTATCAAGTTCATTTAGAAGTCGTCTAGCAGAAGATATTATCTGCTTTGGGCGCTTGAGTTTGAGTGTAGGTTGTTGTTGGGGTTGAGCGCCAAAATCGAGCTGTTCTTCAACAACAGTCGTCGAAACTTCTTCTACAGCTCGTTTCATAATGAATCAGGAATTGTTTTTGTCAAATCTTTTGGTTCTTTTAAAGGTTTTCGCTGAAATAAATTATATATAGAACATCGCTTCACTTCACTTCGTCCGCCATTTTGAACAACACCGAGGAACTCAATCCAGACTCTTTCGTCAATAATAACCACAGGTAGCCCAGCATCAACTAGAAGATAGACCGATTTTGATCTCAAAGTTTGTGGGTTATTTAGATGCAGATAAGGTCTTTGGGTCGGCTATTCTTGTATTCTCTCCCCCGATGCTTTAGTGTTAAAATCTTACTCTGAATTTTCGCATACTAAGGACAGAGAGGCCTAAACTACCCGTTGTGTCTGAAGTCCATACGGCGCCCGAGCTTCGAGGGGAAAATCTGTGGACGAAAGGGCCACGAAAGCTGGACGTAGTGGAAAGAGAGTACGTTATCATTCATAACACAATTACTTCTTTTTTAGTCCCAGTTTTGGGATTTTCTTTAATTACAAATGTCTAATAAGTATACAACACAAGGAGAAGTGACCAGGTTTTGCTCAAACTGTAGATGTTTTTCTATGATTTCCAGGAATAATGCCAGATATATACATGCCGTTTAGCAAGGTCTACACACATGTACGAGAATGACTGTTCATGTGGTTCTGATGATGGATAAAGTATGTTTTCTTTCTCATCCTGAAAAAAGAAAACATTTTTTCGTTAATCCAAAAAATATACGAGCATTATCTTTTCTCTTCTTTTCTTTTCTCTTCTTTTCTTTTCTTTTCTCTCCTCTTCTCTTCTCTTCTCTTCTCTTCTCTTCTCTTCTCTTCTTTCCTTTTCTTTCCTTTCTTTTTTATTTTTGTGTTATCTATTTTTCTCATCATCATGTGCGCAAAGCGTTTGGGAAGACAATATATCAAGTAGAGATAAAATAATGAGAAAATAAGTCCAGTAAACGGAGACATCCAAAGAAGCCAAGGCGCCGTATGCTCTTCGAACTGACAGCAATTAAAGCCAATCCGTTCTTAATGTACGGATTACGCAGGATAATGTTCTAGCCCGAAGGCATCAGGGAGAGACTAGCCAGCCCCCAGACCATATCTACAGCTAATATCTTGCAGTATCCGCCTTTCAAGTCGATTTAAAAATGAAAATAATCTGGTGCATTGTTTTGGCGGATACTGGTGTGCTAATTTTGTGAAACTGCTGGCCTAGGGTAAATAAAGCCTTGGGCAAGTCTTGTTAGACCGCAGAAATCATTTGTAGAGCTGCATGAACGTCTATACATCATATGTGATAAAAAGATAAATTTTACACCGTAAAAAAATAAAGATAATTATTTTTTACGGTGTAAAATTTATCTTTTTATCACACTTGTTTCATTAGAAACACCGACGCAGCCCACACTAGCTTACCGCTAGTTATCATGTCTATACATCATACATAACTTTTTTCTCCTCTCCTCTCCTCTCCTCTCCTCTCCTCTCCTCTCCTCTCCTCTCCTCTCCTCTCCTCTCCTCTCCTCTCCTCTCCTCTCCTCTCCTCTCCTTATAACTATCTTTTCCTTTCTTTTCGTTTCATTTCAAAAAAATACTTGAATAGATATGTAACTTTTACATTCCTGTTCGCAATGCGCAATCCATAATTTAGCAACAAATTCTTATCGATCCAAACCATCCGCACTTTCCGATCCGGTACAACAAATCATTACAGTCTTCCACTAGTATCTGTTAAGGGCTTTCATACATTACCATTGCCGAGATCTTCAATATTATCGATCCAACTTGTAGCTTTTTAGTTTCTTGGTCCTTGTTCACACTACGATAAAAAATTTCATTGTCAAACTACAGCAAACCAGTCCACTAACGTCCAACTCCCCACAATGACCACCTCTACCCGGCAACGGCCAGGAAATTTTGTCGCGGTAACCACTGAGTTAATACATATACTATAACTAAAACCTCTCCACAACAACAACGGCAACCTATAGCCTCAAGCCACTCCCTCGCCGCAGTCCCCACTATTGCATTAAGAATCCTACGTCAATGCCGAACACAATACGGTAAAAGAGAAACATTCTATAATAAAAAGATAACATTTTACCTGACTAACTCTTTATAGATATCTTTGGCTGTGTTTAGATATGGTGATACAGAATCTTCATACTTGGAGAAAAGACATGCAGTGAAAATCATTAATATTCTATTAAAAAAGTATTACACTTCAGGGAGCTTTTTCTTTCCCCTTCACTACTCCATATTACCTTACTTCTTTACAGCTTTTACGTTATTCAAGTATTAACTTCTTTTATTTTTCTTTTATATATAATTAAGATGCTGTAAAATTAGCGTCATTTGGTTCCATTTAGGGGTGAAACTTGCAATTTTTATGAGTATGATAAAGGTTATTAGGGTACCTTTTAGGGGTCATTTTCAAAATTTTCAACGAGCATCCCCCCTTCTATATATGGGAGTCCCCCCCCCCCGGGCTTTTATGGTGTTCAAATGGGAGGGACATCAATTAGCAGTCCAAAAATATCATTACTCATATAACTTTCGTTTTTATTTTAAAATATTATATCAGCTATAGAGCACTGGATTGGTGAGCAGCATTTGATGGGAGTAGGGGTGCTTCATATACCTGACAAACTTGTCCACCAAGACAAAGGTGCTTAAAAATCAAGAACAGCAGCTCTTTTCTATCTTCTTCACTGAAGATGGGATAAAAATCTGATTCTTCTAGAAGCAATGTCTGTTAAAAGATGCATCTTTAATGATATATGGTTCAAGAAAGAATTGATCTCCAATTACATTAGCAAGGGTGGGGAGGGATAGTGGTAGATGTACCTGCCTCGGATGCTAAATTTCATTTTGATCTGTGAGTTATCTGTGCCCTGAATTTTATCAGCTCAGAGGTTGTTTCAGTATTTGATCTGTGAGTTAGCCATGCCCTAACTTAGATCAGCCCAGAAGTTGTTTCAGGATATTGATAAAGTTTGAAGGCTTGAAAGGTGTGACAATGGGCAGATAGAGGAGTTTTGGACAGACTTGACCTACCTTTCTAAGCTCATCTGAAATAAGAAAGTCTTCATAAACTTCATCAAAACATTTCTTGATGTTACCATTTTCCCTGACAACACCTACATTCATGTGAAATAGTATTAACTTTAAGGTCAGCAGCATATACTAGATGACGCATTGCTAGGAGACATAGGGGGATTGGCAGAGGGGCGGGGGGACTATTATTGAGGGTACCTTGTGCCAATACTGTTGCACAGTCTCTGCATAAGGTACTGACCATGCAATATACATACCTTTCTCATACAGTCTGTCGAAGAAGTCCATGGAGATGATTGTACATGGTATATGTTCTGCATGCGTCTTAACAGCTTTCAGACCTGAAAAACATTTGAATACAGGGTGTGTCCAGTAGTCCTGGGGTGCCAGTGAACCCCCCTTGCAATAAACCTTTTTACCAATAAGGCTGCCATCTTGAATTCTATTGTTTTAAGTAAGACATTATGGGATGCTGAGAGGGCAAATATTGGAAAATTATAGTATGCACATGTCAGAGTGTCTTGTCATAAAATTTAGCGTTATTCACTAAGAAGCACATCTAACAACCAAATTATTGAATTTGCTGGTAGCAGGAGCAATATGTGAAACATGAAAGCATAAAATTATTTGAGAAAGTAACCCCGCCACTCTCTGCTTTATAAATATTTCTACGCTTGCCCCCTCAGCATTCCATAATTCAAGATGGCTGCCATATCGGTAATGGTCTATTGACCATTTATATTTAAAATGTGATCTGAGGGAGGGGAGGGAGGGAAGATTTGTCAAGTTTGAAGGGAAGTGACCCACTTATGAGAAAACCTAGATACTGACCTGTTATACCAGTTATTGAGGTAGAGAACCCTTAAATATATGATTTATATGATGAAACATCTTCTAGGAAAAATATCAGTATGCAATTTATGAACCATAAATCCTTGCTTACCTAATGGTCCAGGTGTGTTTGAAGATGAAAATATCTAAGAATAAAACAGCAGAAAAATTCAAAAGGAATGGAAAAAAAAGGAACAGAATGGAATAAAAAAAGAATGAAGAGAAAGAGAAGGCAAGAAAACCTGAATACAAATCCCTTTTAGCAAATCTCAGTGCAACTTAATTTGGAGGGCAAAGCAATAATTTTTTTCTTGGGAGAGTGAGAGTAAGATTTTAATGATTTTTTCCCTCAAAATTGAGCTGAAATGGGAACATACTGCAAGAGTTCTGTGGATTGTTTTTTTTCCTTAAGACAAAAAAAGGTCACCTGGAGAGATGATATAACGTGGGGATCCTCGAAGAAATCCTATATCAAAAATAAAAATAATAACAATTAAATAATCTATAAAGAGCATCCTGAAGGGGTAAAATGGGAGCTGGGATTCACCTTTTTTTGGGCTGGGAAAATGGGATTTCATGTTCTGGGACTGGGATTCATATTAGCCATTACCAACATTGGGATTTCACAAAATCTCTAACTCTAATTCTCTAACTCAGACTGAGATCTTGCATGACTGGGACTGGGATTTTGCAAAATTTTCGGCTGAGAAATGGGATTAGGACCCCCCCCTTCAGGATCTTCTAGCTCTATAAATATATTATGACTTTTACAACAAAAAATTATAAGGAAGAGATACATGTATCAGCTTCATTGTTCCACATGCAAAATGAATAAATGCATGAAAGAATTTATCATTAAACTATAACTAACCTGTATAAATTTATCTTTTTGGTAAAGTTGGAAATATTTATCGTAGGTATACATCTGGACTGCCGTTCTGTTTATCATTCCCCTTGGAAACCAAACACACTATTTCTTTATCACTTATTAACAAAGAAACTATAACATTTTACAGCAGTTTACAAGGACATTTCATATTTTACCATTTCAGGAGTGAATCCTTGACGTCTGAAGACTCAAAAGCAAGGAATGTCTTTGTGGGAACGTGTTGAAAACAGAACTTATTTTCCTCTACGGCCGCCATTTTGGTTGTTTCGATTACACAGGGAGCCCACTTCAGATAAAGAAGAAATACCGCGTCGCGAAAGAATTCCCTTTTGTTAATTTTAATTAAAAATAAAATATGAAACAAGATTTGATCAAAATGTTCTTGAATTGGTCCTAGGTTTATTTATGTTTTCTCGTTTTTTCCTGTAGCTTACTTTTCGAATATCACATTTGCCGACGTTTGCCACGTTTGACCAGACGTCAAAGACGGGCTCCCTGTGTGCTTGTGTAAACGAGGTCCTGTAAACGAAGTATCTTTGTAGTCAGACATTTCGTCGAGCATGCGCAGTAAGAATGGCAGGGCTCTGGAGTCGAGAGTGTGTAGTGAACTAAAAAACACTAAACAAAAAAAATATATAAAACAAATAAACAAACAAAAAACAGAAAAAGAAAACCAAATTCCGACAAATAGTAAGCCAAGGATGTGTACTGATCGCCGAACTCGGAGGAAATTTTGGGTTCAACATGCAACCCACCATGCATTGCGCGCGTAGAGCAAGAGTTGCGATTATGGAATTTCTGAGGTCTTTGCGGTCTGTGGTGACTCAAGTCC
Organism: Anthopleura xanthogrammica; assembly: GCA_964019055.1. Classification (NCBI taxonomy): domain Eukaryota; kingdom Metazoa; phylum Cnidaria; class Anthozoa; order Actiniaria; family Actiniidae; genus Anthopleura; species Anthopleura xanthogrammica. Next base: position 2,550,810 of record OZ025210.1, on the reverse strand, counting down.
TACATAATTCCTTTGATTTGTCCCGACGAGGCGTTGAGTACAGTGGCACGTACGTTGATAAAGAAATGAAGCCTCAATAGTGCAAAAAACTTGAAAAAAGATAAAATATTAATAGGAGTCTGTCGGCTAATTCAGGTTGCTAAAGCAGCCTGTTAGCGTAATGAATGAAGACCTACATTTTGTCCATCTTTGTTTCAAGAGGCCATCTGCTCACTTAAGGGTGTAAATTGCATAACTTATCGTGGTCGTATATATTTTTTATTGGACTTGAATTAATAATAATAAGATAATAGGGAATGAATTAGGAAAAAGTATTTGGTCAGATCAGGAGACAAGATCTAAGTATCAATGATAAGGCAGTGAACGTTAGCATGATGATTGTAGTCATTAACGATATTGATTTCGGTTGCAAAAGAGGGTGAATTAATTGAATTAACCATTATTAGCATAATTGCACCCACCTTCACCACTGTCTTCATCGTCAACATTATGATCATTATCATCGCTTCGCCGCCGCCGCCACCACCACCACCATCATCATCATAACCACGGAACAACATCATCAACTTCACCTTCACCATCACCATCATTAACAACAACATCATCATCATCATCACCATCATCGTCATAACCACGGAACAACATCATCAACATCATCAACAACAACATCACCATTACCATCATGATCATGTCTTCTTAATGAACACCATCATCATCATCATCATGAACATCATTCAGTCATCACCATCACAGTCATCAACACTGAAAATCTTCATCATCATCAATAACAACATCACCTTCAATAACATCATCAATAACAACAACATTATCACTATCATTCGATTTTTTTTCGGTCGGTTGCGTTAAATCGACAGATGCCTTCTCGGTAAAAAAAAAAAAAAATTCATTATCGATGCCTTCGTTGTCACAATAGCATGTCCTAACCCTTTTTTCATTACTTTTTCTTATTATTATTGGAAAATAATAGCTGTCCAATTTCATCAAAATTCGTACGACGCCACGAAAGCCGCCTGACTAACAAAAAAATCCTAAGAAGACTGATCTCGTTGTCGTAAGCCTAAGACTATCCCTATTTAGCAAAGCCGGGAATTTCATACTTCAAATTTTTGTTTTTTTTTTCGTTTCTGTTTCTGTTCAATATTGTCTTCTCATATATTTGCGCATAATTCTTAAGCTTTTAATTCTAAAATGTCCTTAAGTTTTCATCATTATTAAGTCCAGTCTTATCTGAAGTGCAGGACTTGCAAATTGCCCAATAAGATTCTACCAATCTAATGGGAAAGTAATAAGATTATTCCTGATCGCTTAAAGCACCTAAAACCTCAAGGCAGTGAGTCAAAGATGTCTTTGCTGAACATTTAAAGGTTTAAATAAACCAGATAAAATATCGGTAATAATCATTTCTTACTTCATCTACTTCATCCGTAATAATGCGAAACCCGATTGTTATCGACTAGTTTTATCATTAGCATCGACTGAAATTCCTCGAAGCTAGTTACCGAGTGATTTTATTCAAACTCTGGATAAAATTTAGATTCAATACCACTGTTGAGGCTAGAAGGCTAGCTTATATGACTCTTCGCCATATATTTTATATACGAGCCTCTCTTTTCCATGCTTTTTAAGACTTCATTATCGCCAACAATGCCGTATATACGCCTCGAGTAAGGACTCCAAATTATTCTAAATTCCTAAATACAAGGTATAAATGAAACTATAGGTAATGCTATTAAAGAACTTCGACTAGTCTGTCGGTCATATTGCTTTCTAGACTGAGCTACAATGCTCGATGTTTCTAGAAAATTGTCTTTCCTCAGTCAGTATAGCCGTCTAGTCAATTACGACATTTTTTCACCATATGAATTATGCTCCCAAGAATTTTCATCCCCTGAGAAAACGTAGACCGGATCAGTGATAAGAAACTAAAAAATAATATTTATTTATTTCAAAAACCTCTTGTCTGATAGTCAAGAGGATTAGACTTGTATACTGGCATTACAAAAATATCTAGATTCAGAGACTACAATTTCGACAGCTTCAAAAATAAATGATATGAAAAGGGATAAAAGCGCTTTCAGTACTACCATCTTTTAATATGCTGGACGATAAGAATGTGTTTCTTTTTTGATTATTTTGAAACCTGCATGCGAACCTGAGAGTCTATTTTACAACTTTACAGTAATTGATTCAACTGAGCGCGTCTCACTTTGAGAGAACCTCTCAGGGCCTAGAATACCTAAATCGGTTTTCAATTTGTCATACAATTTGTTGCCAAAAAACTGAAAAAAATAAATGGAAAAAGACCAAAGGATACCGCAATTATTTTTTTCCCTTGTAGATTATAGTATTTAAAATTTGTTTTTTCTAATGGAAGAATTTTTATTCATTCTCAATTCATGAGCATTTTCCATTTGCTGAAAGAAAATTTCATGGTGGGATGTCTTGTCCTCCTGTGGCACAGCTGTCGCGATTGACAGAAAAAAATTAATTCTGGTTTGAATATTCGCAGCTGGGTATTCATTTATAAGCACTTTTAGCACACGAGGATCCTTCTTGCCGCCTTCTCTTGCATGTTCAAAGGTTTGATCCAACGTTTAAACTGGTCAAGTCAAGGTATGGCCAGAATATTAGTAACTGATGTGATTGGGCCAGTCGACCATCGAGACAATTCTTCGCGCTTCTGTACCGCATTTTAACACTTTTTTGACAAATTACTAAGTGTTTTTCAAGTTCAATTCCTTTAGCTTATCCTTGGCATACCAGCACACAATTTAGTGAACGTATTGAATATTCTGTTTCAAATCCAATGTTTGACGGATTCTGTTAATGTATTGCAATAAGTTAAACACGAGTTAATAATACAAAGCAGCTTTACGGCAAAATAATTCAGTCCTAAACAAAGGATCTAAATTTACTTTGCATTGAAGTTTAAGTGAATTTTAATCTATTGGATTCTGTTCGGCGGGAAGTATTAGGTACACAATGCTGCAGCTTGAGCTTTCTTCAACATCTAAAGCGGCATTTAGTTAAAGTTCCTTGTGTATTTTGATCAACGTATTGGAGACGCTTATTTAGATCATCCAAGAATATTAAAATTAAGGGACAACATCCTAGTCTTAGGCTTGTTTAGTCTCACATTTTCCCAAATCCCTCCATAAGTTTATTTTTATTTGGAGCCTTGAAGGAATGAATTTTATTTTCGTTACTCAGATGGTCTAATTTGCTGCGAAAATGCGCGGCAAACCGAAACAGCGGCAGCGCTATGACAAGAGCGCCAAACACAGCACACACGCCGCCAATGAATTTACCACTGGGGGAAATTGGGATTTTATCACCGTAACCTATGGTCGTTATAGTTATAATGGACCACCAAAAAGCATCTGGTATGCTATGAAACTGGCTGTTATCAAGACCATCCTCAGCATAATATACCGCACTAGAACTTAATATCAAAATCATCACGCAAAATATCATCAACATACCAAGCTCGCGAATGCCACTTGCCAATGTCAGCACAAAGATTTTCATTCTCTTGGAATAACGAAAGAGCTTAAAGATGCGAATAATAGTCAAAAAGCGCAGAATTCTTAGAGGTACCACTGCTTTGGAAGCGGTGACTCGGACGATAAGGAATATGTAGAATACGATTACAGTCAGGACGTCGATACAATTCGCCAGTGTCTCAAAATATTCAAGTTTGTTTGGGAATGCCAGAAACCTTACCGCACATTCCAATGTAAACCATCCAAAGCAAGCAATGTCAAAAGAAAACCAAATGTTGTGTGGAAACACTTGTGTTTTGGAGTTCTCTTCAATCAGTGCGCTGCTGCCAGCGTCAATTTCCGTATTTTCACCATTCGTTCTCAACGTTTCTACCGTTTCCAAACAAGTTGCTACTACTGATAAATATATTATAATTTGAGAAAGTACAGCTATGAATTGAGCAAACCGATTCGATTCAGGAATTTCGCAGAATTCCCAGAGTCTTCTCTGCCAAGGATTGCCGAGTCTCGAAGGAGCTTGTTGGTTCATCATGAACGCTTCAAACTTTTCTGCGTTGTCAGTTCTGACATCTTGGTGTTTTGAAATCTGGAAAAAAGCCATTTCTTCGGCAAACACTTTATCTGGTACATTATCCGGGCAGAGAAGCCTGCCATTGCTTTGGTAATAGAATAAAATTGCCTCAAATGCTTGCCTATGACGGTCGAAAAAGTACTGGTTCCTTGTACGATCGTAATACCTAGTTCTCTTGCAATGAGATCCGAGTAGTGTCTGTGGAAAGCGTTGAAGGACTTCGAGACTGACCTCAAATACTGCTCCGCTAACATTTAGAGTAATTCTATCTGCCATTTTACTTTCTTTCTTTTCCTTTCATTTCATATTTCTAGTAGCATCACAATCACCTTTTTGAGGTATTTTCTTGTCTGTTTTTTTCTCGGTGGTTAAGAGCCGTAGATAAGCGGCTCGTCAGCATCGCCTGTTGTAAGTTTTCCAAATGTTTTGTTTTAACTATTGGCAGGAGGTCCAAACCACACAATCGTCTCACCGATTTAGGCCATAATATTCTACGCTTCCTTAATCATGTGCTTTGATGGAAAATCGAAAATTATTTCGATTGACAAATCACCCGAACACGTTGCGGGTTTTCTAATGAATCGGACCGGCTTTTCGTCGTGTTTTTAAAACCATTGTCACATGACCACAACCTCATAGCTCTACACTTTAGATCTAAAACAACTGTCAAATTATGGCATAAAAAAAACTTTAAAATGCATACTTTATTGAATTTCTCAAACAGATGTCAATTCAACTGTTTGATTGAACATTTACTTGGAATCCTTTAGAACAATTCGAAAGATTAATTAATTCTTTGGGAGAAAATTTCATGACGATATCTTATCTTAAGCGGCGCGAAATGAAAACCTCAATCTACCAAAAAGCACCGATAGAGACCGATTTCAAGATAATGATTACTAGTAATGGTTGCTTATAGTTTCAGATTGAAAAACTAATGCTAAAATCACCGAGGAAGCTGTCTTATCTCTGTCCAACTGCCTTGTTGCCCGATATTTTTTCTAATAAAACAAAGCAAAACTCTGGCAGTGATTTCAAACAGCGTATCAAAGCTGAGGATGAGAGGAATTCTTGGGGATTTTCTTCTTATGATTATCCCTCTAAAAACGTGGGCGTTTGGCCGCCATACAATTGAAAACACCATATAAATATATCACTTTGCTCCAAAACATTAAAAATTACCCCAAACAACTCGACATTTTAAATGTCTTCAGCATTCATGTGGCTTTTTCTGAAGGAAGGGCTTTCAAAAACGTTTTAAAAAACTAATTTAAAAATTGTTCTCGCAAGGTTTTCTGTCGGCATGTAATAACCTAAACGAGTCTCATTAGAACCAAAAAAATCACCTTCACCGAGGAAATGAAAAGAAGTCTTATTAAAAACAATTATACAATAAAAAGAACAGTTCAAAGACTTTAACCATACAATTGAAATGTTATGACTTTGGTCGTCAACAGCGAATCAAATGATATTAAATTTTGAATAATTGCACCAGTTTTACCTGTAAATTTAAGTGAATTCATGTTTGATTGACAAATAATTATAGTTCTAAATACAAGCGGTATGGGATAGTTTTTATTAGTAATGGTAAATATTGAAAACAGACTCGTCTATCTACCGTTTCATCTTTGTGGTTTGGGTAGCTTTGTCAGTCATAGTCTGAATGAATACCTAAACTGTCTAGTAGTCCTGACACCTGTAAATGGTTTATTTTTGTAGAGCAATGGCAGAAAACCTAATTAAATGTGTGAGAAAAATTTCCAAATGATTGATTTTTATCTTCGACCAATTGATACTCGCTTTACTGTTCGAAGTATGAAAATATTAATTTAAAATCTGCTTGGGTCTGAGTTATAAGAACAAAGACCAACGGCAAGGAGCAAATGTGTCTATTAGTTCTGTGATATTCGAATACACATGAATTGATGACCAAATTTGTAAACATTATTCCTTTTCTTGGGGAAACGCGCTAAGAGCAGGAAAATTAAAGCAAATTGGATAAATTATAAGACCACGCTTTGCGTATATTTTCAATTGTTCAAGCTTAGTACTGAAAACCCTTTTTGATAATGATGAAACGCAAAGAATTTTCGGTCAGTAATCTTTCTATGATGACCAAACTGAGTGTTATCTCGCGATTACAAAGAGTGTTTTTTAAGATAAGAGGTGAAAGATAGAGATTATTTTTATTTTCTCAGTTTTTATTATGCATACAACCACTAATACATAATTGCCAGAAGGCAAAATGTCTAATTTGCAGGAGGCGTGTCAAATCATGAGGCCGCCGCCCGCTGGCAGAACATATCGATGTCCACCTCACGTTGTCATGCGAACATCAACGACCAACTCACGATGTTGTGCGAACATGAACGAACAACTCACGATGTTGTGCGAACATCAATGACCAACTCACGACACGGGTGAAAAACGCACTGCGCAAGCTCGGAAGTTCGGCACATAATTCACAGACGAGTCGAGTTTACGAAAAAAACCATTGGAGATTTACATATCTTATATTATGCGAATTTCTCTTATATTATTTGAACAGGGGAAGAAAACAACTAAATTGATGTGTCAGGAAAAAATAAGCACTAACTTTCCACGAACGGGCTTAACTTTAGAGATTTACTAAACGCCGGTAAATCTCCAATGGTTTTCTTTTTTTAAACACGACGAACTTCCGAGCATGCGCAGTGCGTTTTTCACTCGTGTCCCAACTCACGATGTTGTGCGAAAATCCATCATACGGGCCAACTCACGATGTTGTCCGAACATCATACGAACAACTCACGATGTTGTACGAACAGTGCGAACATCATACGGCAAGCTAACGATTTTGTGCGATCATCACGACTAATCGAACTATATTGTGCGAACATCAAACACTCTAGCACACTGGCTTACGGCGTACAAATGCTATAGAAAAAAGTGGAGTTCTAAAAATACAAGGTAGTCAAGTCTAATGCGTCGACTGAAAAACCGAAGTAAATTTTGTTTCGAGTATAAAGTTTCGGATATATAAACAATACAGGAAATTTTTATCATAGTTAAAAATAAAATGTTTTCGAATGATGAAGATGATGTAAATGTTTCTTAAGTTTCCAGATGCGTTTCCTATTCAAATCTCTTCTTCTGACTTCCGCGCGCGTCGAGTTTGACAAGACAATTTTCTCTTCCTTAAGAATTTCTTTGCAACCAGGTTTTGAGCGATCCAAGGTGCAATCAACGAACATTTCCACGTGCTCCTTGATAAAGTTCAACGGTGCCTGGCCGTGGGAGAGGACCTGGTAATGAAATTCCTTCAAGTTGAATTTCGTCCCCAGTCTTCTTGCAGCTTCTTTGCGCATGTTCCATATTGCAAGTTGCCCAGTCATGTATGAGGCAGCTTGACCCGCCCAGGACTGGTAACGAGTGATTTCTTTTTCCGTGATGTCACCGCTTTCCCACAGATATTCGTGGAACATTTGGACAGCCTTGTCACGTGTCATGCGCTTGTAGTGTAGACCTGTGTCGATTATAAGGCGTAATGCACGCCATATCTGGGCCTTGAGCATCCCATACCACTCTAGTGGATGATTCTTAAACAGATCTAAAAAAATATATTGGAAATAAAACGATTTCTGTGTAAAAGGCAGATCATGTGTAATACTCTATTCATGTGTTTCAATGAAGGTCCGTGAAATTCCAAAGTGTTGGTATTGTTGAACTTGTGCATTCTTTACTTTCCGGAGACCATCCATGGGTTCTTGATAGTCTTTGTGTATATATTTTGACGCTAAAATGGGGCAAGTCTTTAATAGAATTATTTCATGGATCAAGAAACCATGGTCTCTAGAGTGGATATATAACAAAACGTCCAACGAACAAATCAAATAAACTGAGATAAAAGACTAATCGTACCTATATCCTCGGCTGCAAGAGGATTTTCAGCATACATGGCCCAACCCTCACTAAATGCTGTAAATTGCTGATCATCCAACAAGTCAAGCGACGAAGGACAGTTGTCTCTACAGAGAATTAATAATTGTTAAAACATAAATTAGTATATAGTGGTATGACTTGGTATTACTTCCGGTCAATTTACATAATAATCGGAAGCACTAGCAATTATAAAACAACTGTTATAAATCTCGCGTTCTGATTGGTTGGGGCGCGTGCCTTATAAGAGCACACAGCACATGCGCGCGCACTTAGTATTGCGTTATTCGAATTCAAAATAATGTTTATGTTTATGTAACTTTTATTTACACAGGGTGGCCCATTCAGCTAAAAGCTGGTATCCAGAGGGGCCCTGTATCATATAAATCTATACAAATAATATAACATATACTATGTACATACAAAGAGATACGAAGAAAACTATAAACTATATACATACAAAGAGAAAATTTATAAGGAAAATTTATATATAAATAAAAGAATAATAATAATAATAATAATAATAATTGTCTCCTTTCAACATCCACTACAACAATCAATCAATGATTATAATAATGATGATTATCATTTGTATTTTTTTGTAACTTGCTAAGACTTTCGGTATTCGTGTAAATTAATCAGAAGTGCAGTGACTTCCTGTGTTACAACAAGTAAGCGAAGGTGTTGTGACTTCCGGTGATCGTATACTGCTCAGAACTACTCTAGGGCTTCCGGTATTTATGGAAATTTATACCGGAAGTGTTACTAAGTCATGCCACTCTATACTACTTTATGCTTAAACTATTCACTAATGAAGAAATAGGAAGCGCGCGTGCGTGCTGTGTGCAGTTATAGAGCACGTGGGGGTTGGCAAAACACGAGAGAAGTGTTAGGAGAGGCACGACGCGTAGCGGAATGCCCGAAGTCATAGCAAGTCAACAATATCGAACCTGAAATTTTCTTGATATCCCTGCAACTGTAAATGGTGTCCAGGCCTTGCTTCATGCGCGCTAACCGACCACTCTGCGTACTTTGGGCCCATTCGATCAACGAAAAACGGCAGGTTGTACTGCGCCGGCGAAGGGCACCAACTTTGGCTCACTTGGTAACTCTGAACTCCAGCTGAAGGATCAAAGCTGATTGACACGTCCACTGGGCAGGAGGGCGTGGTCTTTTTTGGTCCAGAACGATAAAATAAGTCGTTGAGTAACGGTGCTATGTGGTCCATGCCTTTTCGAGCAATCTTGAACCACTTTTGCATGGCCGCATAACGGGCTGGACAATACTTCTCAGCATCTGGAAATGGTTAAAGATACAAAACGTAACGTAACTGAAGATTGCATGACAAAGTATGCAAATGGACTGTTTGGTTGATAGAATTCAAACCATTTCAAACTCTAGATTTCTAAATATTACATGTTCAACACGATTCGATATCGTGTTATTTTACGAATTCAAAAAATGACCTTTTTACCTTGGGCGTAGTGTTTTCCCATTTCAGACTACATGTCATTCCCTAGAGTATCATTTCTTTGTTTAACGGTTGCACATGAGAAGATACATGAATATGGATACAGCTCAAACAAAAAATCTTATTCTCAAGAGAATGACACGTAGTCTTAAATGGGAAAACATTACACACAAGGTAAAAATGCAGATCGATTACATGGCCAAACCATGAGGGTCCAAGAAATGAACGACATACGAGAATAATCATAAAGGGAGTTTTCTAACCTCGAATATTGCTGCATATATAATGTGCGCGTCCGTCAGATTCGTTAGCTGGAAATGGTTTTTCATTTAAGAACATCTCCGGTCTGTTGATGTGCTTTTTAAATTCTTTCACAGCAATTGATTCATCTTTGATTCCAGTGATGTTTTTAGCGATCTGTATCGCTTGTGGATAGAGTTGTCGGAGCATTCTCCAGCCCATATTATGAACTTCCGCTGAAAAATATTTATAGTGATACTTCTATCAAGACCCCTTATCACGCGGACAGGATACAGTCAAGGTCCCTAAATTCTCCGCTTTTACACACGACCTCATAGCCGCCATGTTGGAAGACTTTGACAAAGGATTTTTCAATGAAATCTTTTGTTATATCTTCCAACATGGCGACCATGGCTTTTGTGTTTTTTTTACTCCCTTGGGAATGACTGCAAACAAAGAATAAAGGTGTGAATGTAGACTACATAAAATTTTTGTTGTTGACCACTTAGTTCCGTTCCAGATTCCGTTTCTTCCTTTTAGCCTGCCCTGGGCTCACTTGCGGGCATATAGTGTTTTCACTTGCGGGCTTGGGTTCATTTGCGGTCCTATCCTGGGTTAATTTGCGGGACTGTACACACCTCAGTTTTTCAGTGACGGCATTTCTACGTCACTGTTTAAGATCAGCTAGCTTACCTGGGGTATAGGACAGTGTTGTAAAGTATGACAACACCATGTGATACGCAGCACTGCCATACAATATTTCCCCATTCTCAAGATACATCTTTGTCCTTTCGTTGGTTCTTGTGCCATTAAAATATACATACCGCACAGGCCGGCTTGCTAGACCATGAATGATGTTATCCGGTAGGCAGTACAAGTGATATTCATTCTTAAGGTAGTATATGAGATTATTTAGTGGTTTCCCAATGTGTTCAACGAGCAAGCGCAGGATTGAATTCTTTAAGGATGCGTTATATTTTTGCTTCCATTGTTTGACTATGGTTTTATTGGCTTGAATAGAAGACAGAAATCGCGTCATGTTGAACACATAACTATCTCGAGTGAACCAGGTTAGGATTGCATTCCCGTTGTTCTTCTCCCTACCAAATCCAGAATACATAGACTGTAAGCATTTCAGCCCTGCCTTGCACTCTGTTTGTGTGCTTACCATACCAGATCGTATGCCTCGCCGGATATTGGCTTGGTACTGTCTTATTCCCTCACCAGTGCGACGAAGCGAGAAGAAAACGTTCTCAAGAACCTCGGAGTTGATTGGTTGAAAGAGAAGAAACATGGTCGCTACTTGAAGCCTGACGTAAGCGATGCCTTCTCTTGAACACTGGTTCCCAGGTCCTGTCATCCAGGCGCCTGAAAAAGACAAGACACCCGTGTCACGTAACCCTAAATGTCTTAGTTTATGCTCTTTTTCTTTGGGGGAGGAGGTGCGCACTGCCATCAAACGGTCAAACTGTTGCGCAGACAGAAACTGCCTAAAATACAGAGATTATAGGTTTCTTTGACATGTTTATGCATCCCCTGATCATCATGACAAAGAATGAACGACACTAACTGCGCGAAATTAATTTTAAAGGGAGGAATAGTCTCACGCGCGCACGCGCTGAAACTGATCATCTGAAATTAAACATGTCTGAAATCAAGAGAGCATAAATTTATGCTCTCTTGCTGAACTCTAGTTCCAGAGCCTGCGTTTCTCATGGCCAGCAACGAGAAAAATATATCAAAAAAATATCAGGAAAAATTCATTAATACAAACCCGCGTAGTAGTTATCCCTGAAAGGGCTGCCGAAGTGATGCTCCAGGAAGTGTTTAGCAAGAGCAAGCATTCGTCTCTCCCTTATCTTTAGGAGCCTTTTGTTGACTTTGATTTCTTTCAGCTCTTTGGCCAAGGCAATGGAAGAGTCGGTCAAGGCCTTCAGTTTTGAAGGTCTTGGATCGTAGTGGCTGTAAGCTCTTCTCATTTGTTCTGGTGTCATGTCATCTCGGTAGAGAACCACGTAAGGGTAGGCCTTTACATAAGTGTCTCTGATTTTATCAATGAACGCGGGAATACCTGGTTGTACGTGGAATTACGCGAGAGAGAAAAAGATTGAACATTCAATCAAAAATGGGGATGTAAGTCAATCGAATCCCGTTAATATGCGTTCGGGCTCCACGGGGGAACGGCGAAAGTACCCGTTTTAATTGAAGTCATCTTTTGCCGATTCAAGAGTGGAACCAGAGTCCCGCGCGCGTGTACTGAATTCCCGCGCAAGCGCGATCGCATTCCCAAAACAGTTTCCCGACTTTTCTCTTTAGCGTAACCTCTGGGTCATTGACGTTCAATACTTGGCTCTCGAGTGTTTAGATCATGTTTCTTTTGATACTGTTTCATTCATACGGATTTCATAATCGTCAACGTCGCAATAAAATTCATTGCCTTTCTTCAAAAACTTCCCCGCTTCTTCCCATTCACAATATTCCCCCAGTAAAACTATATTTTAAGTTCACAATACCTGCTCTTTTAGCTGCCTCGGAGAAGGCACAGGGATCTACCACCGGTGGCCATGAAATGGTTGTGTTTTGGGTCTGTCTTCGCATCCGAGGTCTTACTAACTCTAACTGCTGTTTTGTGGTGTGTATATTATCCTCACGTGCTGTGAGGTAATCCCCAGCAACAAACAGAACAAATCCAACAAGAACAGCCATTCCTACCAGGCCAACCACTCGCTTAGATGTCCTTCTTTCTTTAACATGCTCATTTGTGAGCAGAAAATACGACTCCGGCTCTTGATGCTCAGTGGCGTAAGCGTTATCTTGCTTGATTTTCGACATGGTTTTCTATGAACGATGGTTAGAGAAATCTTCCCAACGACAGACACAATTACCTGGACTACAATACTCTCGATGCTGAATATCTGATCGTCTCTGTAGGTATGAGAAGTCCGTAGCCACGAGATTGAACCGAAACAAAAGCTCCTCACAGGAAAGATCAAATCCCGAATGCTTAAAAGTCCTTACAAAGAAATCTTCCGTAACACCAGGGTCACGAACTCGACCAACGATTTGTTTACAGTGTAAGTACCTCCCATAATGGAAGTCATTTCAAGTTTGATCAACGGTGGACGCTTCTGGGCATTCATTCGTCGATTTTTTCACATAAGCTATTTCACATAAGATTGGGTTGCCTGTGGTAAGGTCACGGGCATCGCACGCTTTTTCCCACCCATGAATAGAAACACGAGTCCCTTACTGTCAACTTAAATGATTATTGTAGTTTAATGATCTTAAGATTAATTAGATGTCACATCCGGTTATCTGTCACATCTATCCATAGTTCTCTCAACGTAATACTTCAGTATTATAGCGTATTTCCGGGTCCAACTGCTCGCAAAAACCGCAAAAAATCAAGCAGAAAATGCTCTCAATGATTCATCCTCCACCTGAAACAATTAGAACTTTGGACAACAAATCCTGTCATGAAGAAAACTAGTAAGAAAAATCTTTATAAACCTGCTTTCCGTTTTGGACCCAAAAGTCGTTTTTCGTGAATTCCGTACGAGTGACGTCACACTTCAAAGCTCTACTAATTCCATGTTTATGTTGGCACAAAAGTAGGTTTGACTTGCCTTAGCTTTTTATTCTGACACACACGACGATGTAAGTTTTGAAATATCAATTTCAACTTTTTCCCATATAAAAGGATATAGACCCCTTTCAGTACTTCAGAATTCAGCTCAATAGACCTCTTTACCTTCGTTGTTTGTTGTGCCCATTTCAGACCACGTGATGCCACTCTTGGGAGTTGATTCTTTCAGGTGTAAATATTTTAACAAAAGAAGATTTCTCAAGGGAATGACATGTGGTCTGAAATGGGCAATTTGCATACGAAGGTAAAGAGGTCTATTTGGAGGACAAAACAATAGAGAGATTGGAACAATAGAGAGATCTGGAGATTGATTGAAATCCTCTTAGAAAAATTTTCATTTTTATTTTGGAAAGAAGCTTCCTACATATATAAATTCATATATAAATAACCTTTTTTAAATGGAAAATATAACTCTACGAAAGTATTTTTCGGATTTGTAGTCAAGAAAAACTTTTCAGATATATATATAATATATATACCAATTTCATCTTCTGGAATAGAATCCGTGAACAATGCCCATAAACACAGGCGATTTTAAATATTTTATTTCCAAAATATTTTATTCTAATCACAAAAGGAGTTCAGTTCTTGCGCTTGCAGCTCCGTAATCAAAATTTTTGGAATATTAATTCATTTTATTGTACATTTGATTTGATTTGATTTGATTTAATCTGAGTAAAAGACGTATGGTTTCGTTCAACGGTCCAAATTACGTATGTATTATATAAATATAAAACTTATTAAATAGAGAGTGGCTATCAAATTTGGGATCCTTGTCCTATGATCGATTGATAATGATGATGATGACGACGATGACATTATAAATGGTAAAAATAAATTCTGGTCCAACGTCAAATTTGGAGCACACTTCGGAATTTTTAAAACTTTTGACTGAACTTGATTATAGTAAAGACAGCAATGCGAAGAGGTGTCTCGCCAAGAAGGAATCGTGAAAGACATAACGTACCTCTATGCCATGGCCACACATTGAATTAAGTGACGCGATATTGCGTGACTTTCATGGAGGTTATACTGCGTGACATTCAGTGATGTCATCATGAGAGTCATCAGTTGATGGCAGTTCAGTATAGAAGTGTGAGTAAGTCAAGTTACGCAATCATATCGGGACCTACGAAGAGGTCAACATGCGTGACATTCAGTCACGCCAGGACGAACGTCACACTTTTTAGGAGTGTGTTTAGAGTGCTGGCTTATCATCATCAGAGGAAAAGACGTTGTTACAGCCAACAGGGAATGGCGTTAGGGCGCGTTCTACTGCAGGCCAGTTTTGGAAATTGCAAGAGTACCATTCCACTAGATAGAAAATAAAAACATAGGGCTCAAAATTGAGCGAGAATCGTGAGCATCTAAATTTAATGCTGCGACTACAAAAAGAAGAGGAAATGACTTCAATTATTCGTTGTGAAAGATTTCCAAAAACTACTCAAGGATATCTTGTTGTAACAGTTGACCTCAGTCGGAGTTTGATTTTCAAAAAAATGACCTTGACCTTGACATGACCTTGCTCTAAAGTTGAACTTGTTTAAATTTTTTGCATCAGAGTATGATGACAAGATGACTATCCTGATAATTGCATCCTAGATGACTTGTCCTTGCAAATCATTTCCTAAGATGTTCAAATATAGACGACCCCTTGCACGTGACGTCAAAGCAGCTCGTTTTGGAGGACAATACAAAAGAATCTCCTGAGAGTTGGAGCCTATTGTTTTGTCCTTTAGATTGAGCTGCATTCCGACGTGCTGCAAGGGGTCTATTCTCACACGTAAAGATATTTGACATTACTTACATGTTCTTTTTAAGCCTTCTTCCCATGATACTTTTGGTTCCCATCCTAGAGCCTTGACTTTGGAGGAATCCAATTGGTAACGTTCATCATTGAAAGGTCTGTCAAGAATGATGGAGAATGGAAAATGAATGGATGGATGGAAGAGGGAAAGGATAGATGGATAAAGGAGGGGGAATGTGGTTGAATGGATGGAGGAAGGAAAGGATGGAAGAATGGATGGATGGATAAAAGGGAGGAATGGGTTGACAAGTAAATTAATGGGTGGATGAAAGAAAGGAAATTTGAGATGGATGAATGGATGGATGGACGAATTTCACAAACTACAGTATAAAGAAGAATTCTATATGTGTCTATCCACTTACCTATCCACAACAAACTTCAAATACTTGTGAATTCCTTCCTCTGACTCTTCACCTTTCATCTGAGAACACCACCAAGACATGACATTACAATGACGCATACTCACTCAGCAGTGAACCCAGGGAATTCCAAAAGGTCTGGAGAAAGTGCAAGGCAGTCATGACAGAATAGGATTACAGTGGAACCCCGCCACCTATGGCCACCCACTAAATAAGGCCACCTGGTTATCATGGAGGCAAAATTCTTTAGAAAAGGAAACCTGCAGAAAGCTGAGAGGGAAGATTGAAGCAACTTTGTCCCCTTCCCTGAAACTAAGTCCAGCTTATATACCTTGCAATTTATACACATGGTTCGAAATATTTTTTGTGAAAAAAGTTTCAACAGAATGTTTTAACAACTTTATGGATGAACATCATGTCTACCTTTTGAATAAGACACTTGGCCAACTCTAAAATACTGATCTCGAAATCACTGCCAATATTGTATATCTCACCTGGAAAAAGAAACAATATTCTGTAGGAATGATAAAAGTGCCTGCAGTACTAGCAAATACAAGCACAGGGAGCCCAAACTACTTTTTGTCAGTATATAAAATCTTCAAAAAAAGCTGCATGCATTTACTATGTGCTGGCTTGAGCTTGGGCTCCCTGTTATAACCTTGTTGGGTGAAAGGTTTAAGTTCTTCTACTATGGCACCTACCATCTTGGCCTTCATGGAGAATCTTGATAAATGCTTCTGCAACATCAGTTACATAAAGGAAGTTTCTGATGAAAGAAAAAGAAATAGATAGCTGATAACTAGTAATAAAAGTGAATGGATGGATGGATGCATGGATGGATGGATGGATGGATGGATGGATGCATGGATGCATGCATGGATGGATGGATGGATGGATGCATGCATGGATTGATGGATGAATGAATAAATGGATGGATGGATGGATGGATGGATGGATGGATGGATGGATGGATGGATGGATGGATGGATGGATGGATGGATGGATGGATGGATGGATGGATGGATGGATGGATGGATGGATGGATGGATGGATGGATGGATGGATGGATGAATGAATAAATGGATGGATGGATGAATAGGAAGGTGGATGGATGGATGAATGGAAAGAGAAATTGGATGGGTGGAAAAATAGATAAATGGATGGGTTGATGAATGGTTGGGAATTGGTGGAATAGAATGTGATATCAGATAAAAAAGGCTCTTAATATTCTATATCCTTACCTGGCTTGCAATCCACTGCCATGAATAAAACTGCAAGAGAAAAAAACCATAATTTCAGCAAGAAATTATGTAAAAATAAGATACTTTGATATTTGGATTCTTACCATTTTTTATCTTTCATTAAAAGTCCAATAAACTTGGGTATAACCTGGTGAATTAAAAAAAAGTGATAAAACAAATGCAAACATTGATAACTTGAAAAAAAAATATGTTGATACCGTTTCTGGATATTTATGTGGTCCATATACATTGTTGCTTCTTGTAATGATGACAGGAAACTATCGAAAAAAATAAGACATTAGAAATTTAAAAAGCTTTCTATAACCCAAGGCCAAGTTCTCAATGTCAATCTTCTCTTGAGCCAAACCTAATGATATGTTATCAAAGAAGACCAACTTATTATTCCGGGGGGTGGGGTACTTTGGGTCGTTTCATATACGGGGATGCTCCGTCCAGACTCTCGACCCCTTACCCTTTTATATACCAAATTTCAGCAAAAAAGTACCCCTTTTATATACCTTTTTGCCTGAAATGGTACCCCTTTCATATACCTTTGAAGAAAATCTACCCCTTTTTATACCAAAACTCACAAATTTTCACCCCTTTTCTATACCTGCGGCCTAAAAAAAGTACCCCTTTCCGTCAGAGCATCCCATATAGTCCATTATAGGGAGTACCCCCCCCCCCCTGGGCTTATTATCAATTGTTTTAAATGAGCTTTGCTGGCTCATGAGACGATTGAAGTTTGAACTGAGCCTAAGTTTTTTACAAGAAACACCTATTCAAAACACCTTTTAATTTCAAGGGTTTATAAAGAATGTCAATAAGAGAATTCGTACATTGAAACTTTCTACATATGACCTGACTATGCACTCAGCAGCAGCTTTGGAAGCAGCATATGGGTTAGTTGGATGAAGAGGAGATGTTTCATTATGCACAGAGCCAGACTATCAGAAACAAACAATAACAATATAATGAATGTTAAGGTGAAGTTAAATTAAACACTTACTTGTGATTAATTTAAATGTCTTACAGCACGACATGCAAAAGTATGACCATATTATTTTAATGTATTTGTATACTTTTATGCACAGGCTTTGTTAGAGTCACATATTTTGATCCAGTACCTATAGCCTGCATAGCAGGTGGTTCTCAGTAGTTCATTTGGTACTAGTATTCGGTTTGTTCATTTTCTCCACTCCCCGACCCCACCCCTGCGTTATGCTTTTTTAACCTCCCCCTTAGTCCCTCGTGGCTATTTTCGCTCAGCAATGGAATAAACAAAATAAGCAGCAGAAAAAACAAAAAAACTAAACGCCAGCTTACAATATCACTTCCTCCACCATAAACTTCATCTGTGCTGACATGAATGAATCTTTTGACTTTAGCCTGATGTGCGACATTTATTAGCACATGTGTTCCATACACATTGCACTTTGTGAAGGACACAGAACTGTAAAAGGAATTATCTATGGGAGAAAAATAGAATGGGAATTGAAGGTTGAGTGTGTGAAATCGTAACTATAGAGCTGTCCCTGGTGGGAGGTAATGAATTTTTGTGTCCATTCCAATCTGTATTCATGGCTATTCATGGGGGGGGGGGAGGTAAGGGTTAAGAGAGGATAGGAAAGGGGAGGGGAGAAGGAAGAGTGTCATCTTCAGTTTTCTGTTTGTCGATGAAACACCTGCAAGAAACTATCATATGATTTCAAAAAATGTAGCTTTCACTCATCGTCCGTCCATGGGTCTGTCAGTCTGTCTGTGTGTCTGTGTGTCTGTGTGTCTGTGTGTCTGTGTGTCTGTGTGTCTGTGTGTCTGTGTGTCTGTGTGTCTGTCTGTCTGTCTGTCTGTCTGTGTGCCTGTGTGCCTGTCTGTCTGTCTGTGTGCCTCTGTCTCAAAACTCACCAACATGAGTCTGGGCAGCAAAATGAAGAACTGTATCAATTTTCTCACACTGGAATATGTATTTCAAGTAGTTTGCTTCACAAATGTCACCCTGTAAGGTAAGTTGAATTTATAGGTTTGAAAAAATACAAAACATTATGCATGAGGGACTGTGTGAGGGGAGGGGCTGGTAGGGCTATAGCCCGACCACTTTTTCCTTTATCCCATACTAGCCTTTCTTATATAGCCTCACCAATTTTCAGGGTGACCACGGTCCATGTGCATGACTTCTTTGGGAATCCTGTGGTAAAAATTACACCACAGGTAACCCAACAAAAGAAGCTCTGCTGAACTATTTCCAAAAATATCTGGTTTAGATTTTGTCAAACTATTATTATTCAGGGGCATATCTAGGGGGTCCTAGGGTGCCCGTGAAAAGGTGAGATAAATAATAAAACAATCTGACTGTAGCAATAAAAAATAATGGGATTTGATATTATAATGTCCAGAAGCATCTCCTGAACAGTCCAACTAGCAATAACTAGCTGGGTGCCATTGAAAAATTCCTTTTTTTTCTTTTTTTCTGGTTCGGCATTTAGGAGGGCACAAACAATGTTGTGTGGTTGGTATCCTCAATAAAGATTATTATCATTCATTCATTTATTCATTCACCCACTCATCCATTCATTTACTTTGTTCACTTATATTAATTACCTCAATAAACTTATAATTTGGCTTGTCTTGAATCTTCTGTAAATTTTTTAGACTTGCACAATACTCAAGCTGTAAATGATGGTGGAAGAAATTGAATTTCATTATTAACAGAGAACAGCATGATAGGACATAAACAATGGGGGGGAAATGGGAAAGTGAAGGGGAGGGAGAATAGGAAAAATTGACCATTTTATATGATCAGGGACAACAGAGGTTGAGGGCTTGAATTTTCTGTTGTAAGTTGTCTAAAGCTTTGAAATGACTTTAATACAATAAATATGTTGCAATTGTCCCTCAAAACCATGGCACTGGATAGTGCTTTCCCAAAAGCCTCAATTTCAAAATTTTCAGGGGGTGGGAGCATTCCCCTGGACCTGGACCCCCCTGATTAGCACCCCTCAAAACTATGTTTTGCAGCCCCTGCATTTCTTAAGCAAATTGGAAGGTCTACCTTATCCAGATTAACGACATAATATTCTGGGTATCTTTCTACAAGAAGAATTACCACGTGTGAACCTCTGAAAAACCAAAACATTGAACAAAAAATAATTATCAAATATCTTGATTATCAAAACAAATAGTTAATACCATCAAACGTTGTTGTATGATATTGTAATCAGTTCAGCAGAGTGAGAAAAAACACCACTGTCAATGAAATGAGAAATGGCTTACCACCCTAGGTGTTGGTTTATTTAGGTGCCATTTCTTGGGTTTGGGATTCCTGTGGCACAGAAACAGCTAAATTCGGGAATTGTTGATAATAATACTGTTGGAATTTTGTTCTTAAAATCTCTCTTGAGTAGTTAGCCTTGAAAAAAAAAATTATCTTAAAACAACTATTAATAGTTTATTTTGTGTTTTGAAGTATGTTTTCTGTAAAACAGCCCCAATAATGTTTTGCCTGCGAAAAAAATTACCCACCGACCACTCAATTTGGCTCAGTATCGCTCTTGCGCTTATCATCTGCCAACCAAACTTCGTACCTCGATAGACCAGACATCTACCAATATTTTGCCAGACTTTCTGCTCATTTCGTTAAACAGTTTAAGAGAAAATGAATCGCAAATTTCTGTAATTCGCTTATTTTCTTCCGGTGTTTTTTCTCTACCCTCCCGACCCTCTCCCGACCAGGGAAGCCAAAAATTATAGAACTTTGGAATCATCTTCCAAATTATTTCAATAACTTACAATTAGCTTTTCTTTAATTTATCGAAGGGATAACAGATGAAAAATGTAGATGTTTTTTGTTAAATAGGTAAAATCAGGCTCAAATAGAATAAATCACAGCGCCCGTATTATTAGCTTCCAGGGTCAGGAAGGTAGATCGAGCCTGTTTGTCACGATATTTTACGCACAAACAAATTAGTTCTAAGTGAGATGCAGCTTTAAACTACCAAAAAGTTCCTTATTCTTACATGAATCCAGCTCCTCCAGTGACTAAAATCCTCTTCTTGTATGGTTTGTTACAGCAACAGCATGTTTTACTCGCTGCCATGGAAGGGAGCTCACAACATGACCGTTTCATCTTTTTAATTTGTTTCACATAAAACCACAGGGAGCCCAATTTAGATAAAAGTAAAAGGTGAACATAAAATCGGGGAAAATCCTATCAAATCGACTGAATAGTATGTACAGTATTTATACCAAATGGACGCAAAAGTAGCAGTATTTATATATTGGATACCGTATGGAAATTATATAGGAAAACAAAGGCACGCGCGATAAAAATGCTCTAGTGCCTTGTTTCTTGATATTTTTTTACTTGAAAAATGATGTTATGGAGGACATTATCTTGACCTCAAATACAAAACATTGATTAAAGTCGATTTTTCCCCTATTTTATTTTCACCTTTCACTTTTATCTAAATTGGGCTCCCTGTGATAAAATCCGCGCAGTAGTGTTGACGAAATGGCGGCCGTCTGCAGCAAATGCGGTCTCTCCAAACTAAATAGTTTTCGAGCATGGGTACTCGTAACTATATGCCCTGAATTTTGAAACGATCCCTAGTATGCGGCACACAGTCAAACATCCCCCCTTCTCTCTGACTTTCAAAGTATCTTTAGCGGGCTTTAGATGCGAGGATACGCTAGCCTGCGTGCAGCCCGACTTTACAGCGCAACGCGCCTTACCGTAGCCACCCAACAAATGTTTTACAAGTTAGCCAATCAGAAAGCGAGAATCTGTAAATTTGCATGTGAACTTGCTTTGTTGTTACCGCAAAGATTTGAACTTCGGAGCAAGAACTTGAAGAAAATGCTTAAAAATCTCTATCTCTAATACCAGTTTTGCTCTTTTGACTTGCTAACACTTAATACTTTCGTAGGTAGTCTTTTTCATTTGGAAATTCTTTGCAAGAAGTGATTTATCGTACTTGTACAAACGTTTGTTGGGTGGCTACGGTAAGGCGCGTCGCACTGTAACTCCTGCGTACACCCAAACACGAAACTTCAATGATATACGCGGACGCGCAGTCAGGAATTAAGACTGCCCTCTCCTCTAACTACAAATATGTACTTTGGAAGAGTCAGGGGCGCAGCGAGGTCTGGATAGTCTAATCAGCCGCGCCCCTTGCCGCCCCGCTACGCCACTGTTGAAAGTTAGAGGGGTAAACCACTTCAATCCCACTTCATCCCATCCATATTCATCCATTTATCTTCTTTACTAGTAAAGTTAAGGTAGTACGTTAGATGGGGGGAGGGGGAGTGGTCTTTCAGACTGCATAACTGCGTTTCACGAAAGTCATTAGTGGAGTTTTGAGTTCTAGAAAGGCTCGCTTTGATGGCGGCCAGTTTATCGCGGTATCATGGTTTGATGCGGTAAGTTAAGGTCTATAATAGCTGCTTGTCCAACCAATATTCCAGGACTAAACATTTGAATCATTGAAACATTCAGTCACGCCAAAACGAATAATAAAATAAAAAAATAAATCTCTTTATTTAAGTGTCTAGTCTTTCTAGCGCTTTCACACTAATTGGGGACACTTTTCACTCACACACACTACCACTACCTTCAATATTCTATGCACACAACGCTCACTCACATTTTGATTTCATGTCACAATTTTGAATGTTCATCATTTTCTTCATCCGAGGAAAAGTTGTTACAGCCATCAGGGAATGGCGTTAGGGCGCGTTCTGCTGCAGGCCAGTTTTGGAAATTACAAGAGTACCATTCCACTAGATAGAAAATAAAAACATAGGGCTCAGAATTGAGCGAGAATTGTGATTATGTAAATTTGATACTGCACCCATTCACCCACCCCCAGGCAGTTCACAAATGTCAGGCACGAGGTAAGGATATTGTGGTGACAGTTGACTTCACAAACACTACAAGACGATTTTCAATAAAACCACTCTGATAAATTTCTTCAACAGGACATTTCTTGTAAAATCGACCCTTTCAGGTGATAGTCGACTGGTCTAGGGTGTCCAGATATTCTCATGCCTAAAGATTTCTATAACAGTTTAATACTTACATGTTCTAGTTAAACCTTCTTCCCATGACACTTTTGGTTCCCATCCTAGAGCCTTGACTTTGGAGGAATCCATTGGATAACACTTATCATTGAAAGGCCTGACAAGAATGGTGGAGAATGAGAAATCAATGAATGGATCAAAGAAGAGATAGATGGATGGATAGATGGAGGAAGGGATGGATGGATGGATAGATGGAGGAAGGGATGGATAGATGGAGGAAGGGATGGAGGGAGGGAGGGAGGGATGGATGGATGGATGGATGGAGGGAGGGAGAGAGGGAGAGAGAGGGAGAGAGAGGGAGAGAGGGATGGACAGAGGAATGAAAAAAAAAAGAGAGAAATAAATAAAGATAGGAAGCATTGGGTTGGCAGGTAAATTTATGGATGAATGGGAAAATGGGATAGATGAATGGATGGATGGATAATTGGATGCCGGATGGATGGATGGATGTGAGGGTGGGTAGTTGGAAGGATGGAAGGAGGTATGGATGGATTGATTGATTGACAAGGATGGATGGGAGGATGGGATTGATGAATTGATGAATAGTTGCAAGGGAAGGATGGATGGAGGAATTTGATAAACTATAGTGTCTACTTGTTTGTGTCCATCCACTCACCTGTCCATAACAAACTTCAAAAACTTGTGAATTCCTTCCTCTTTCACTTCACCTTTAATCTGTGAACACCATCATTGCATTCATTAGGATCCAGGAAGTTCCAAAAGTGTGTTGGGAATGTGAGGCAGTCATGACAAAAAAGAATAATAGGGACAACAACTAATGGCAGTGCCAATGTAACAATCTGTAGATAAGAATCCCTCACAAAAGGTGGGCTTGGGGGCACTTTCATCAAATCTACCCTAAATTTTCCCCTGTATCTTGTGATTCCGACAGACGGACAGACGGACAGACGGACAGACGGACAGACGGACAGACGGACAGACGGACAGACGGACAGACGGACAGACGGACAGACGGACAGACGGACAGACGGACAGACGGACAGACGGACAGACGGACAGACGGACAGACGGACAGACGGACAGACGGACAGACGGACAGACGGACAGACGGACAGACGGACAGACGGACAGACGGACAGACGGACAGACGGACAGACGGACAGACGGACAGACGGACAGACGGACAGACGGACAGACGGACAGACGGACGTGATGGCTGGATACCTTTTCAATAAGACTCTTGGCCAACTCTAAAATACTGATCTCAAAATCACTGCCAATATTGTATATTTCACCTGGAAAAAGAAAAAAACCTTCTTGAGAAGTAATAATAGATAAAAATGTGCTAGAATGGAAAATGTGAGCCCAGGGATCCCAAACTTTGTTTTTTAGGGTCCCTGTGATGAGAGTGTTAGACACCAGCTGGTTGTCATATTTAGATATAATTTCTTGGTTTAAGTTCTTCTTCTATTGGCACCTACCATCTTGGCCCTCATGGAGAATCTTGATAAATGCTTCTGCAACATCAGTTACATAAAGGAAGTTCCTGATGAAAGAAAAGGAGACATCCATGAAACTAAATGAATGGAAGAATGAATGGATGAATGAATGGAAGAATGAATGGATGAATGAATGAATGGATGAATGAATGGATGGATGAATGAATGGATGAATGAATGGATGAATGAATGGATGAATGAATGGAAGAATGAATGGATGAATGAATGGAAGAATGAATGGATGAATGAATGAATGGATGAATGAATGAATGGATGAATGGATGAATGGATGAATGGATGAATGAATGAATGAATGAATGAATGGATGAATGAATGGATGAATGAATGGATGAATGAATGGAAGAATGAATGGAAGAATGAATGGAAGAATGAATGAATGAATAGATGAAAGAATGAATGGATGAATGAATGAATGAATGAATGAATGGATGAATGAATGAATGAATGAATGAATGGAAGAATGAATGGATGAATGAATGGATGAATGAATGAATGGATGAATGAATGGAAGAATGAAAGAAGAAAAAAATAATTGAAAGAATGAATAAATGAAGGAACTAATGAATAAATAAAGGAATGAATAAATAAATGAATGAATGAACGAATGAACAAATGGATGAATGAACAAATGAAAAAATGAATAATAGATGGATGCATGGATAGATGGATAGATACCTGTAGATGGATGGATGAAGGGAGGAGGGGCAAATGGATAGATATATGCATTGGTAAGTGTATGAATGGATGGACAAATGAATGGATTAATGATGGAAGAATGGTTGAGTTGAAATATCATGTATTATAAATATCTGATAAAGGGGATATGAATATTTCATATCCTTACCTGGCTTGCAATCCACTGCCATGAATAAAACTGCAAGGGGAAAAAGCAGCATTAATTTCATCAAGATGTTATGTAAAGGTAATATATATACTTGGATATTTGGATACTTACCATTTTTCATCTCTCATTAAAAGTCCAATAAACTTTGGTATAACCTGAAAAATATAAAACAAAGGTGCATGTTGATAACATGCTTTCAGTTTGACCCTGTACTTGAGGTGGTAGTGATAAAAAGATCTGCTTTGACAATACCTTTTCCGGATACTGATGTGGACCATAGACATTGTTACTTCTTGTAATGATAACAGGAAGCTGTTGAGGAAAAAAACCCAGAAGTTTCGACAAGCTGAGGGAATTATCTGTTAAACTTCTCCTAAAAAACACTTCTCTTGTCCTGCAAATCACCTTGCGATTGCTTCAGTCATAACTACAAAATGCATGCTCTTATGTTTTCTATTTCTTCGGCTAATTCATACCTTGAAACTGTCTATATATGACATAACTATGAACTCAGCAGCTGCTTTGGAAGCCGCATACGGGTTACTTGGATGAAGAGGAGATGTTTCATTATGCATGGACCCAGACTATCAGAAACAAAGATAATAGCAATAATGTTATGGTGAAGTTAGACAGCTAGATAAGGTTGCAGTTTGCATCGTATTCAAATGACATTACAGAAAACGCCCCATTTTTTGAAAGTCTGAATAATTCAAATGTTTGAGGATAATATGACTCAATTATGATTATGAAAACCAGATTGGCAAAAATTTTAGCCTGTAAGCCACTTGCAGTTGAGGTATTTTGGTTTAAAAACTAAAAAAACAATAGGGTTGAGTAAATGACGTCATTTACTCACAATTTAGATGCTGAAAAAAATTGATAATTTTTATCCTCTATTTTTGACTGTGAAGAAAATATGTTGCTTGGCTACTATTGGGGCCATATAGATAAGTTTAACCAACTTTCAAATCATTTTCAATTTTCATCGATTTTCATCCAAGTGCCCCTTTAATGTATGTAAGTTTTAAAGGAGACATTCAGCACTTACCATATCCGTTCTTCCACCATAAACTTCATCTGTGCTGACATGAATGAATCTTTTGACTTTAGCCTGATGTGCCACATTTATTAGCACATGTGTTCCATATACATTGGACTTTGTGAAAGTCAGAGAACTCCAGAATGATTTATCTGTAGAAAAAATACAACAGATTTGGAAGATTATCTTGTCTGCCTGACTTTCTGTCCACATATTTGTCTGTCTGTCCATCTATTTGTCTGTCTGTCCATCTATCTGTTTGTCCATCTATCTGTTTGTCCATCCAACTGTCTGCCTGTCTGTCTGTCCATCTATTTGTCTGTCTGTCCATCTATCTGTTTGTCCATCTGTCTGTCTGTCTGTCTGCCTGTCTGTCCATCTATTTGTCTGTCTATCCATCTATCTGTTTGTCCATCTGTCTGTCTGCCTGTCTGTCTGTCCATCTATTTGTCTGTCTGTCCATCTATCTGTTTGTCTGTCTGTCTGTCTGTCTGCCTGCCTGTCTGTCTGTCTGTCTGTCTGTCTGTGTGCATCTGTCTCAAAACTCACCAACATGAGTCTGGGCAGCAAAATGAAGAACTGTATCAATTTTCTCACACTGGAATATGTATTTCATGTAGTTTGCTTCACAAATGTCACCCTGTAAGGTAAGTCAAATTCATATATGTCAACCAATGTGAAACCACTCTTAACCCCAGAGCCCTGCCATTCTTACTGCGCATGTTTGACGAAATGTCAGAGACTCTGGGAAACCCTAGCGCACAGTAGCCAGAATTGTGGCGACCAGCTGTAATGTGCAGGCTCCAAATCTGCGTCATCACCACAGGGAGCATGCTCGAATTTGAATTATCAATAGAGTGCGCGCTCCATAAATCAACAGTTTTTATTTTACTCCCAAAAAAATCTGATTTTATTGCTTTACAGCAGCACTCCCATTTTATCGACTATCAAGGCAATTGTTATCAATTATTATTGCAAGGACTCTTGTGATTGCTAGAGCGGGTTTTCAATCAATAAATTATAGCGACAAATATTCTGACCATAACTCTTAAAATTCTAGGGTTTCCCAGAGTCTCTGACATTTTGTTGAGCATGGCAGGGCTCTGGAGTTGAGAGTGATGTGAAGCATGTTGCATGACTTCTTTGGGAATCCTGTGGTAAAAATTACACCACAGGTAACCCAACAAAGAAGCTCTGCTGAACTATTTCCAAAATATCTGTTTTATATTTCTTTAAAATGTTGTTCACTTACTTCAATAAATTTATAATTTGGCTTGTCTTGAATCTTCTGTAAATTTTTTAGACTTGCACAATAGTCAAGCTATAAAAATAAGATGAAAGAAGATTAAACATCGAATGTTATAAGTTTATCAACAGAGAACGGAATGATAAGAAATAAACAAACGGGTAAAATGGAAAGAAAAGGGGGATAATAACAGGAAAAAAATAACCATCTATGAAAATAAGTGGGAAGTCTACCTTATCCAGATTAACGACATAATATTCTGGGTATCTTTCTACAAGAAGAATTACCACATGTGATCCTCTGAAAAACCAAAACATTGAACAAAATCAGAAATCACCAAAACTGACTTTAAACTCCCAAAAACTTTCTTATTCTTACATAAATCCTGCTCCTCCAGTGACTAAAATCCTCTTCTTGTATGCTTCCTGATAGCAGCAGCATGTTGTACTTGCTGCCATGGAAGATATCTACGTGAAATTTGGTAAGTACTTCATGTATGCCTGATTATAATGTCCTGTTGTAAAAATGCAAGAATATATTCAAGCAAATGTAAATGTACAAGAATATATTCAAGCAAAAACAAGTATTCAGACCCAAGCTAAGGAATGAACAACAACAATTTAGAAAATTAGGGAATTGAGACATAATAATGAGGTTTGATTTTCTAAATTGTTGTTTATTTTAAAAAAATATTCTCCAGGTCCAGATGAGGGTCCATAATGGGTCCATAAAGGGTCCAGATCGGGGGGCCATTTGAGGGGTCCACGCTTTGTCTACACCCCCGTGATATGCCACAGGTAGCCCAAGCTCTGTTTTTGAAAATATTAATTTTGAAAGGAATACTTTAATAAAACTTCAATTTCTTACATTAGGGTGTATTTGTGTGTCGTTTGTGATGTCTGTAACGAGTTTTTCATAACTTACCCTCCCCTCAAACTCGTTACAGACATCACAAACGACACACAAATACACCTTAATGTAAGAAATGGAAGTTTTATTAAAGTATTTCTTTCAAAATTAATGTTTTCAAAAACAGAGCTTGGGATACCTGTGGATATGCGCGGAATTTCATCACAGACAAGAATCCCCATCAACTACTCGGCGAAAAATACAAATCACAAAGTGAGTGGGGATTCTTATTCCATGCTAGGACAACCGTTTCATCTCACCTCGTCCGACTCGTCCGCCATTTTGTTTCACGTGGCAACTTTCCCAGACGCACGCACGCGTAGTATTGACAAAATGGCGGACGTCTGCAACAATCATCCGTTCTCTCCAAACTAAATATTATTTTAAGCTCATTCAGCCGTTATATTTAACCCTTCACATCAAGCACAGGTCCTTCTTAACCTGTATTGCCATTTGAAATGGCTTTTTGCATGATTTTGCTAATTATTTATGCATTTTCTGGGGTATTTTTCGAGCCGGCTTCTGCGAAAATCATTAGTGGTGTTTTGAGTTCCAGACAAGCTCGCTTTGATGGCGGCCAGTTTCTCACGAAATTCTGCTTTCATGGTAAGTTAAGGTCTTTAAGAGTTGCTTATCTAAACAAATATTGCAGGCCTAGTCTATGGTATTTTATGTACAAGACTCAAATATTCACATACGCAAAATTTTTCCATCAGCTGTTCTTTCGTCCATTTTGAAAAGTCGTTCTTACTTTCAACAGGTGAGGGTATGTTTAAGTACTCTCTCAACACTACTTCAACTGGTCGACTTTATTTCTACGTTGAGGAGAAATGGCTAAATTTAATGACGATTAACACATGCAAAGAGAAGCTGGCCATGGCCCAATACACTCGTAAGAGAAGTTTGAAATTTCATATGTATGGTGAGAGGAGGGGGGATATGCCTTGAAGAGAGGAAAGGACAGTTGATGATAGGGCTCATGGTAGTGATGAGGGATTGGGGGAGGGGGGGTTGGAAGCACAAGAAGGCCCAAAATCCTTGCCAGTCGAGGTACCAGACAAAACAAGGGCCAAAGGTGTCCAAAGGATGCACCAGGAAATTATCAGGTAGATAGATTGAAGGGTGTATTTCAGGATTCCAGAAAATGACTTGAAGTCAAGGGTGGTGTTGTGTCAGTACACTCGCCTCTCACCTCTGGGGTCTCATGCTTGATTCCTGGACTCAGCATCATATGTGAGCAGAGTTTAATTGTTAGGCCTCTCCCTTGATTTGAGTGTTTTTCTGAAATAAATCTTATTTAAACTGGCCCTACCACACTCAGATCTTCTCATAATTTTGGCCTGACTTTACTTCCAGATCAGCTTATTGAGTTGTCAGGAGAGATGAAGTTTGAGCAATGGGGAGATCCCTATATATGGTATATAGTATATGCCGATGATGTGTCATGTGATCCAAGCCAAAAGGTTCACAATGATATTCAGTTTACACTAGAACTGTACAACCCAGACTCTAAGGGCAATCCACTGAATCACTTCAGCTATGATGAAACTGGTTAGTAAAATGTATATGTAACAGTATTCATTCTTTGTGCCTCACTCATCAACCCCACCCCCCCCCCCTTCTTCCCTGCCCCACCTTTGCAAACAACAGGTGTTTCAACTGAAGCTATTGTGTACTGATATATTTCAGGGCTGTTATCCTTCTTTGAGTTAATGGGGTTCCTGTACTTTGCTGGAGCAGTTATTTATGGTCAGCGTCTTTGGCAGACCATTCAGAAAGGAGGACCAATGCATTTGGTAAATATATTGTAGAGCTCTATATTATCCCTTCTTATATCCATTGTAACACACCATCATCCTCTATCTTGGGATTCCTGTAGTTTTAGCATTATCAAACTGTTAATATTTGTTGTCGTTTTTTTTAGGTAATCAATTTTCTTACTAAAGCACTAGTCTACCATGGATTAGCTGTGTGTTTTATATTAATTCATTTATTCAGGTACAGTATACCACATATTTACTAATAATGACTGCCGTGTGATAAAGGACCATATAAGTTGGCCACAAGTACAAGTCATTCTCAAGTAAAAGTAAGCTATCTATCTTTACAGGTATTCAGGTGATGGAATAGGATTCATCTGGCTTCCAAGGTTTTGTATAGGTAACACTGAGATTCCTTCTGAGCTTCACAATGCAAATCTCACCTTGATGTGCCATAGTCTATATCTCTAGTCTGCCATATTGAATCACAGCAATGTATTCTGGGATTGATACCACAGTTGACATGACGTGTTCAAGATAACAAAGGTCGTCATGCTTCACTCAACATTTATCAATCCCACCATGCATTAACTGGTAGTCGTACTTTAATTTTGGACTGTGATTTAGTACAGTTCATAAGTTAAGAAAATTTCAAAGTAGCAGGTTATTTTGATGTTTTTAAACCAAATTTTATGCATTTTTCTTTCTTTTTTGTTTTTAGTTTTAAAGGGTCTGGCTGAGTTTGAGATGTTGTCGATGATGTCCAGATTGTGTATTGGATACACACTTAGCTCCTCATACTCTTCAGCTGATCCACAAATCATAAAAAAAGTCAATATAGGTGTTGCAGCTGTTAGTATAATAAAGGTATGTTTCACACGTCCTTTTAAAAGAGTTATATTCAAGACCTCTTGAAACTCTAAAGGAGGTTGGTTCATGGGGGGAGTTATAAGCCATTCCAAGTTTGAGGACAAATCCTGGGTGGAGTTGACATTACAGTGCATTGTGGGACAGTTAAGGGGACATTTCCCAGGTGGCATCTATTTCATCGCCTAAAACAGTCCCACAATGCACTGCAATGTCAACTTGACCCAGTTATTTTCTCAACCTCAGAATGGCGAAAAGAACAGGAGCCTAAAAATTAGATTAGATTCCTTACATTATTCTTGGTTTGTGACTTTATTATTTATTAGTTGCATTTTTTTAGGTTATTCTAGAAATATTGTCATTGAATCTCATTGGACTGCTAGTTCAACTTGTGCTAGCTGGAGGATTTAGTTATATTATCAGCAAGAAAATTATAGATGAAAGAAGTACACTTCGAAGAGAATTTTATAGTAAATTTATGAAGGTAAGAAAAGAAATTGCATTACTTTCATTATTAGGGCTCAAACTGGCCTGTCGGCAGACAATGTCCAACCAAAATTGGAACTTATCTGACCAACAGCATCTTAGGCCAGTTCTCTTGACTGGTCACATGTTGGCAGGGACCATGGAGACGTGGGGCTGGGGGGCTATGGCTCCCCCACTTTTTCCATTTTGCATACTAGTCTCTTATATTTGCCAATCTTAGCGCCCCACTTTTTCCCATACTAGTCTTATATTTTCCAATCTTAGATCTTAGCCCCCTCCCCCCACTTTTTAGGGTGCTCCATGGCACTTGGTTGATCTGTCCCATTTAGCCAGTCATCATGTTCAGCCATTGAGCAACCATTACCTTTAGCCTTGATTCTTGATTGGCCAGATAATCCTTTTTATTAGGAGCATTGGTAGTGTGCTCTTCTCAACTCTCTTATTGTGGGTTTGATGTATTGATGGTTTGATGCTGTAGTATGTCGTAGCATGCCCCTGACATTAGAACATCATAGTACAAGCTAAATGAAATTTTGAATTTAAAATTGCATCTTCTTTCTAGGGCTGCCTACTTTGGCTTCTGGCGGCACCATTTCTAGCAATTTTAATTCTTTTGTTTCCTGCTTACTTAAAATACAAGGTGAGTATAAAATAATAATCTAAGTGTCCAGACACTGGCACATGTCAATGCCAGCTAACCAGTATTAGTAAAATTCTACTACTATACTATTGCAAATCCTGCATTCTGATTGGCTAACGTACTCACTATCTATCAGCCGATAGATAGTGGGTAGAGAAAGCCGGACTTGTTTTGAAAAAATGGCGGCTTTTCCTTCACGCTTTTGTGAAGTTTAGTTTAGTTTAGTATAGTATAGTTTAGTTGAGATTTTTACTAAAACAATTAGAAGACTCACTCTCGATTTCTATCGGCTTTGATAGTTGACTCGGGGCCGGAGCCCCTCGTCAACTATCAGCCGATAGAAATCTCGAGTTCGTCTTCTAATTGTTAAATAGTTACAAATGCAACCCCAAAGTTACTACCTGGGAGCTACAGTAACCATGCAGAACGTTACTGGGAAACAGCAACACTATAGACATATAGGAAGTGAAAAAAAGGATAAGATTGGCTTTTTCCCATCTTGTGGAATTGCTCAGTGGTACCTCCTGGAAAAACAAGCAAGTAAGAATGGGAGGAAAACTTCCCATTCACAATGCTAGGCTAAAAAATAAAGCACTAGGCCACATTTTAACCTGCACTGCAGTTCAATAATTGAATTGAATTGTTTACTTTGTTGAATTTTTTTCAGATTTCAATCTGGGGCCTTCTGACGGCACAGACAGCATCTATATTATGGCTATACAATCTGTTCCTGTCACGTAGTCTGTATTGGGAAGTATCATCACTGTCAGCTTCTACATTACCACTAAGGCATGACAGAAACTATGGAGAAAAAAATTATAATTCTGAGAAACGAACTATCGGAATACACAAATCTGTTTCAATTAGCCGTTAGTGAGTGGGATTCCCTAGTCAGCTCTTTTCTTAGAACTGTTTTCTTTGTGCGTGTGACCCCAACAACTTACAGATGTCTGTTATTCAAGGCAGCCAAGTTTTAAGGCAAAAAAACACAGATTTTTTTCTGTTTGGAAATTACATCAATCATGCTGGGAAACCCTCTATTTGGCTTCCCTTTTACAGCACTTTTCATATTTCTGCAACCTATTGATGGCATTTTGGGTTCTCTCAATCAAATTTATGAAGGGTGAGTTCATTCCAGTCACCAGCGATAAAGACATTCCCATGTGAAAATGGCTGTATAGTCACAGGAATTTCCTTATCACTTGATTGGAATGAATTCAGCCTGTTGTAAGTCTGATTGACGGACACCAAAATGCCAGATGTCTGAAGTCAGTTATGTCACAGAAATATGAAACATGCTGTAATGCAAACATTACTTACTCAGTAGGTGGGAGCTTAACTGAGTGAATCTGGAAATATCTAGGTTAATCTCATAAATACAGTAATATGTTAAAGGTTTTTGCTGTCATCATTACAAAGAGCTGTTATTTTGTTGTTTAATGTATTGAGGGCTAAATTGAGGAAACTGAAATATCAATATAAAGATTATATATTGTAAAGGTTATGAATTTGTATTCAGTGTTATGAAAATAAAGAAATTAATAAATTTTCTAGATTTGATTAAAGGTTTTTTTTAAATGTTGGCAATTCGCTTGACTCACCATAGAACAAAAGATCCAAGTCCAGGCTGGAGTTTTCAAATCCATACATTTACTGTATTTGTTTACTCCAGCCTCACTTTGAATCTATTGTTCAGTAGTCAGTCAAGCGAATTCGGGAAAGGTCTTTATGCATCAGTGTAAAGTTATTTGTTAGAGTGGCTTTCATCTTTCTGCAGCCTTCAAAACTTATTGAACATTGTTTTGGTTTTGGCTTCTTTTGGTTTAAGTAAAACTTTCACTTGTAGAAATAGACCCAATTCATCAATGCTGCTGGTGCATGGCTGTAGCAAAGGGAGGGGCCAAGCAGGTCCCCCGAATATTTTCAATTACCTTCAAGGGTGCACTGAAATTCCCATAGCTGCAGTGCCTAGTTTATGGAACCTTTGGTTTGGTCGCCCATCTGGGCCCCCCAAAAGAATTTGCCTTGCTATGGCCCTGTGGTGATGTTGTGTTGCAATGTCTATGGGGAATTTTCCCTTGCATTCAATGTCTCACCATCTCCAGGCCTTGAGTGCAATCATGTGAGATGATACCATATTTTTAGCTTCTATACCCTCTACTACTCCTGCCTCTATCTCTATCACTATACTTATAATCCCTAGTATTGTCTCTTGCTCTTTTTTCATATTCTCTATGATCTCTCCTGTCCCCTAATCGTTCTCTACTGTCCCTCACTTGTTGTTCATCCCTTCTATCTCTATGATCATGTGATCTGTCTTCCTTATAGGATGATTGTTCATTTCTTTCCCTTTTCATATCCACATATCTATCTTCCCTTTCAATCCTCTTTCCATAATCCCATTCTCTTATGTTTCTTGTTCTTTCATCTTTTTCTTTAAAAGAGTCTCTATCATAGCTTCTTTCCTGGGGTTGAGGATCTTTCCTCTTGTTTGAAGAGTCCTGCTCAGAATATGATTTTGTTTTACTTGATTTCTCCCTCTGCTTGTCCTGCTTTATAACATGGCTGTCACCCTCACTTTCTGAACTAGACAAATTTTCCTTTCTCTTAGATATCTTTTCTTTATTCTTTTTGTGTTTCTTTTCTTTCTTTTCTTTCTTCACTTTCTTTTTCTTCTTTACCGGTTCAACTGGTTCTAGTTCATCTTCTGAAGCAGATGGTGAAGCAATCTTCGGAGCACACCCTTCTTCCAATATTTCTTTTCTATTACCCTCGTCATCCTTCTCATCTCCTTTCGGCTTACGGTAATTTGAGCAGTGGTCAACTCTGATTGTTCTTCCCCCAAGCTGAACAATGAAAAATAGTATCAATTTGAATCATTCACATCCTTAAATGTTTCTATTATTTGTTACCCTGGGAGGAGAGGGTGGGGGTCATCATTAGGTACACCCTATAAGCTGCTTTCTTACGACCCATGAAGCATTTTGATTTGGCTCATTTGCATCAAACTTGAGGGGCACATTGCATAAACACGATAGTTTTCATGTGCAGTGAAGGATAACAAGCTATTGCATCTAGATGCAAAGTGTCCCTCAAAGTCAAGAATAAAAAACCAGTGAATTCAATGCTATGCTTGCTACATTGGTTCACTGGTCAAACACAAAGCATTCAGTCGAGGCTACAAAGTTCAAAGTTGAATAATCCTTTGAAATTAATTTGCAGCCAAATTGAATGCTTTATCTGTGACCAGTGAACCAATGTATAGAAAATGTTGAATAGCATACCTTAATGCCATTGAAGTTGTCCACAGCTAGAATAGTGCTTTTTTGGTCTTCATAACACAAGAAACAGAAGCCTTTTTGTTTGCCTGTTGCCTTGTCTCGTACCAGATTGACATTGACTATCTCTCCATATCTAGTGGACAAAATCAAATGAAGATAAAAAACCTAAATTGGGTTGCCTTTGGAAATTACACACAGGTAACCCATTTAGGAAAAAATGAACTTACTGTGAGAAGACACATAGGATATCTCCTTCTGTTAGATCGTAAGGCAGTCCTCCTATGAATATATATGCACTGTCCTTGTACTGTTTATGCCATGATAAGTCATCCTCAACCCCCATGTCTAACATCCGCTCATTGAGCTTTTGAATATTCTTGACATTTCTGAATAATAAATACAGCATTGACCATAATTTGTAATTCCATAATTATAGCTTATTGCGATTTTGGGCAACCAATACAGGTTTATATTGGTGGCTAGTTGGAAGAAAATATATTCTGCATTGGCAATAGTCACAAAGTGACAAAGTCCAATATATATTCTACCATGCAGTGCCGTCAATACAACCTGTATTGGGGAAGGGGGGAGTAAGATCATGGACCCCTTAAGGAGTGCAGTTAAAAAATCAATATTGATTTTTTAACTGCACTCCTTAAAATCTTTGGGGGTTACATGTACATATCTGTCATGTTGGATGAACTCAAAACAGAATATGTTCCAACATGGCATCCATTGCCATAATTCTGATGACATATATTACTAGCACCCTCAGAAATAATTGTTATTTCTGGGGTTCCAAAAGCAATAGCATAGGAATACAATGAAAAAAAGATGAAGTACAGTTAAAATAGCTGGGGTGAACTAAAACATTAGCAATTTCACATGCATTACTGTCATGTTATCAACAACGACAAACAACTATTTAGAGTTCCACAAATAACTTCTTATAAAATTATACACCAAACCCACATACAAAATAAAGTTTAAATAACAATATACTAACGTCATAGGATTCATCTTGATGTTAAAGGAGGATTTCCACCAGAAAAGATTTCTTTATGCTGATATTCCACAAAAACGCACTTTCTTTCCTTCTTCCAGACACAATTTTCAAAGATGGCCGCCAACTATTTAACCAAATATGGTAAAACGAGCCCGCAGATGTTATCAGCTGTGTTACCCATTACAGACTAGGAACGCCTGCTGTTTTTCGCATGTTCGCTTGTCGAAGCACGAAACGAAAAGGCGAAAAATCTTAACAAAAGAAGCATAAAAATGCAAAAAATAGCGACTTGGAATGACGGGCATGGTGAAGCAGTACTCTGTCTTGATGTCAATGGTTCGGGAATCGTGGCTTCTGGTGGAGAAGACTGTCTTTGTGTGTGGACAAGTGAGGGCGTTCCAATGACCAAGATCAGTCCTTCAGGAACAGACTCTAGTGAGGTTACAAGCGTCTGTTTCTGTCGACGAAACGAGAATCGCCTGTTTGTTTCTTTAGGAACTAAAATATTTAACTACGATTTAAGGTCTTTGGATAGTCCAGTTTGTGAGTTTCAGTTCAATGAAGATGAAATTAACCAACTTGTCATTCATGATGGCGGACAGTACCTTGCTGCCTGTGACGACACTGGTGCTGTCAAAGTCATTGATACGCGGCAAAACAAGCTCTTTAAAACCCTAAGTCGAGGCCATGGTAACATTTGTTCAACAGTTCAGTTTAGACCTCAGAGGCCGTGGGATTTGGTGACAGGTGGGATGGACTACAAAGTAGTTTATTGGGATTTTTCGTCTGGTCGTGTGCTCCAAGATGAAGACATGCAACAGGGAGTTGAGCCTGGTGCCTACTTTCTAAACCCGCCTTTTGTTCATTCGCTTCATGTTAAGGAGGACAGCAGGAGTTTTGCTGCAGGTTTGGGTAAGAATTACAGCTAAAGATTTCCATGTAATGGGTTTCTTTGGTTTGTATTATTTGTTATGGAAATGTGATAACCAAATTAACCATAGCCTTTGCAGTTGTCCAAATGAGATCTAAAAAAAACCTTCACAAACTTCCGTTTGTTACCAATGTAGTTTGCTTAGTTGGTTGAGCGAGTTGAGTCCCTGGGTTTAATCTCTAGCAAGACCAACCTGCTGCATTTGTTTAGATTTAGTTTAGAATTTAAGACATCTTATACAGGCTTTGCACCATCACATGATGGCAGCAATGCCAGTTGGCAGGAACAATTGAATCTTGTCTAATCTGATTTACATGAGAAAGAATTCAGTTTCCCAGGGGAAAAAGACTATTGTTGTGCCTCCTGTCATGGCTGCCATCACGTAATGGTGCAAAGCTTCTATTGCACTTGTAAGGACTCAAATCAAAGGCCGAGAAAACTTGTCAATTGAGTTGCAAAACTCAACATTGGCCCTATCCTGGACTGGCACCTGAACGGGGAAGGGAAGGGAGCTTCTAGCACCCAAGATAGCTGACCTCTCAGTCCAGACCAGTGACAAATTATTCCCTACTCTCCCTCCTCTAAGTATCAAATAACATGAATTGAAACTGTTTCATCTCAATTTGTTTCCCATTTTTCTCACAGGGGATGGAAACATCCAACTCTTTCACTTTGAGGGAAGAAAAAAGTTTATTATTGACCAGAAGATCAAGGGACACACCCAAGGAGTATCTCAAGTTCGCTTTCCAAAGTTTAAACCTTCTGAGAACCTTCTTATAACAGGTGGTAATGATGAAAAACTCATTTTGTGGAATTTTGGCATGTTTAATGATGGTCAGAAGACTAATGGCAATGATACAAGTGTCTTGGATCAAGATACAAATCCCAATGGATCTACAAACTGTACCATTCAACATGGGTCTAAAGTGAACTGGATAACTTCTCATTCAGAGCAAAAAAACTTAGTTTTTGTTGCAGACCAGACTAACCAAATTTCGGTTTATGAAGTTTGCTAACCCTGTTATCTAGACTCAAGGACTTTGGAGCTGCCTTTGAAGTATGGGGAGGGTGGCCGAGTATTATTACATTAGTCTTGTATATTTTTTTACTGACAGTATAGTTTTTGAGATATAGTTTTTTTGAGAGAAAAGTATGACATCACTGACCTAAGAAACGTGTATTTGTTTTTTATTCTTTTTTTTAAATAGATTTTTAATATTGACTTACAAGTTGTTGTGATTTTGTTCACGTGATAATAATAATATAACTTGGTTACATCCACCCTAAACAACTAACTGCTGTTGTTAATGCCACGAACTGTATTCTCTACGACAGCAGGTGTGTGCTTCAACTAAATAAGGTAAAAAAATTCATTACCTTGACATTAAATGGAATGTTTTCCTGCACATCATTGAACCTATAAAACAGGTTTTATCGTTGACAGATTGATAAATTTTGGATGGATTATTACTTGAATTTCTTGGGATGTTTTTGGATGAAATTAATCCTCACTATGCTCATTGAAACCATAAAAATAAATGAAAGTTACTATAGACACAGTTATTACATTCTGTTATAAAACGACAACAGGTTTCACACAAAGTTGTCTCGATGCTGGGCCATCATCCTACGGCTTCTATAATCCTAATATATAATGCCTTGTCAATATGCATAAGTAAAAAGAGACAATCCATTTAAAAATCAAATAACCCAGCTATTTTACAGAATAATGGCACCATAAACACAAAATAAAATGACAGTTTCATACATGGTTAAGTCCTCAGGGACTAAATTTCCTCAATTAATGTCCTTCTTTGACAGCACGCTAAGTATGCACTGCATTCGTTTTGTCAAAGTTCAACCAGACATTCCAAAATCTTTAAAGCTTGTTTTGCAATTACAATATTATTATCACCAATAACTGTGCTAATCTAAACAATCATTACCTTCATCTAACTATAGAGCTATGTAAAATTGATGGGGTGAAAAAATATACCAAACAGAACAATTTCTAATTTTCTGCATAATTATTTGGAATCCAATTTGCTTATTGAAAATTATTGTACAGAGAAAGGAAAATTTTCCTAAACTGTGTGAACATTGTTACCGAGATTTTGGATTCAGACAGCTTTGGGTTGTGAATGAAGAGAGGAATCTGCTAACATAGCAACAAAAGATCTGGACAATTTGAAGTATTTATCCTATTGGTTGGAATTCTGTCCATCGGTGTCCATGAACCCATCTTGTGATGATTCTGAATCTGCCTCAGAAACAGAAGCAGGAGAAGAAGGATAAGAACAAGGGGAGACAGTCCGATGTGACGTCACTCCATCACTTGCCATGGAAGAGGTTCTTGATGACCTGGCCGTACCTTTGCAGTTATTTGCCAAGGCTAATGGCGAGGTACCTTGTGGAAGAGGAGTCGCAAGGGGTGAAGATGGAGTGTTTGTGATGGGTAAAGGCGACATGCGTGCTGGTGCGGCAACTAAAGGTGACTTGCCAGAGTTGGTCCTGTTTGATAGGAATAAAAAGATTCACTTCAGTCAAACATTATTTATTAGTTCATCACAAATGTCCCAAAAACTGTCAGAGAATACTGATATTGTTATTAATAATATTATTCAAATCCAGCATTTTTGTCAACATCATCACCAACATTCATTAATATAGTAACCATTACCCATTATCATCCTCATCAGAACCACCATCATCAACACCATCATCACTATCCATTTTCATCATCATGGATCATCATCATGGATCAGTATCATCATCACAATCAACATCATCATCATCATTATAGATCATCAACATCATCATCATCATCATCATCATCATCATCATAGATCATCAACATCATCTATTATCAGGCATGACAAGTAAAAATTAAAATTCTTATGTTTTGTCCTCCAATTTGAGCTGCTATGATGTCACGTGAAAGGTCTATACTGGATTTACATGTTGAAAGAATGGAAGCTCACTTACGTGACTGTAGTCGGACTAATACTGTTAGAACTAAGTCCTACTGGTCCTGATTTAGCCATATCTACACAACACAAATAAAACTGTTAGGTTATGAAACCACCCAGTCGCCAAATAAATTATGAGCTGAGTTGGTTGGTTGGTTCTCTTTCTTACTCCTGAGTGTTTTTCTGGCTTTCCAGTTTTTCCTCCTAGTTCCTCTCAAACTGACTGTAACTAATTCAAACAGCTGGCATGTTAGAGCTGTACTCCTGGGTCATACATGGAATGTATATAGCCACTACTAGAGGTGCCTTCACATGTTTTTAGTTCGACCTTGTTGAGCTGCACCACTGCTGTACTTATGGTGGTGATTAGCATTAACAAATAACAAGTTTATATTTTTTAAAAAGTACTCACCAACAACATAAGGCTGAAGGGCTTTAGGTACCATTGACCTGGAGGTTTCCAGATCAGCATCTGAGCATAACTTCTTTTCCAAGCCAAATGCCATGTTCATTCGTTTCAATACTTCTATATCATCATGGATCTCAAATGTGTTGTCAAAGTTGAACAAATACTCAAATCTATGAAGAAATACAGACTAGGTTTAGTACACTTTGATTTATTTAAATAGGAGATCTCCACATCTGTGTTAGCTTCTCTCTTATCCATGTAGATTCAGCTTTGAATGCTCTTAAAACAGAGCACTGATGGAAAGAGGGGGTAAAGTATGCATTGTCTGCTTCCTGGGATACCAGCTACATAGCTGAAGGAACTACTGACGTTTAAATATAGTTACTTTACCTTTAGATATAAATAAACAGGGGGACAGGTAAGATGTTGCAAGTGGAAAGTCCATCCCTTCCCCTATAGACTTTACTGCCTAATTGCTATGTACCTTTCCACCCAATTCAAAATCTCTGGGAATAATCTTGTTGTCTTTTGTATTTCGATATCATGTGGAAAATGTTTGGAACAAAAGTTTTTATTCCTAGAAGTTTTGAATTGGTTGGAAATGTACATACTAATGCATTAGCCGATTATTTCTATAGGCTCACAGAAATAACAGACAAAAACTCTTTCATCAAGTTCAACTTTTCCTCCTCTTACTCACTTGTCATTTGATATACTGCAATCAATGACTGTCTTCTTGCTTGTGTTAACAATTATAAATGGCAAATGGATTGTTGTGTTCTGTGCAGGAGTGCCTTCACTTTTTCTGTTTCGTTGTACTAAGTTCTTGAATGCAATTTGCTGTTGGAAAAATATTTTTGTCAAAATGTTAAAAATAAAACTTAACTTCAATTGATAAAGGTTTCTAATTTGTAATGAAAAATATGAATTTTTAAAACATTTTGCTTACCTGTAAAATAAGTTCTTGAAGTTGGGCTGTCTTTTGTCGTATTCTGTCTTGTCTATCTTTTTTCTCCTCCTGCAGGAATTTACCAGGTTTTAAAATTTATTAAATATGTTTTTTTTAGAACATCAAACGCCCCCCCCTCCCCCCCCAAAAAAAAGGCCACCTGAGCTCTCTCTTGGCCACACCCCTGCTTGATCATTTGAAATGCTTGTTTTCTTTATGTAAATAAAGGTTAGATTCTGAAATATTTTTACCTCTAATTGCTGACACTCTTGTGCTGAGTTGGTTGGTAATCCTATCCACCGTATTTCTTTCTTTTCTTTAGAAATAATGTTCATTGCCATGAGAACATTTAAAGCATCATATACTCTTCTTCTGATGTTCTTCTGGTCATATGCCTGAAAGAAATGTTACAAAATAATGTCATGTCATACGGGTGGGATGAAAAAGGAAAGAAAATGTGTAGAAGGGAATTTATTTTGTTTGTTTATTATTTTGTTAGCTTGTCAGTCAGTCAGTCAGTCAGTCAGTCACAGCCAGTGTCAGTTGGCCACAGTAGGTCAGTCGGTCAGTGAGCCAGTCAATCAGCAAGCCAGCCAGCCAGCCAGTCATTCAATCAGTCAGTCAGTCAGTCATTCAGTCAGTGAGTCTTTCAATCTTTCATTCATTTAGTCAGTCAGTCATTCAATCAGTCAGACAGTCAGTCATTCAGTCAGTGAGTCATCCAATCTGTCATTCATTCATTCAGTCAGTCAGTCAGTCATTCAATCAGGCAGTCAGTCAGTCAGTCAGTCAGTCAGTCAGTCAGTCAGTCAGTCAGTCAGTCAGTCAGTCAGTCAGTCAGTCAGTCAGTCAGTCAGTCAGTCAGTCAGTCAGTCAGTCAGTCAGTCAGTCAGTCAGTCATTCAATCAGTGAGTCAGTGAGTCAGTGAGTCAGTGAGTCAGTGAGTCAGTGAGTCAGTGAGTCAGTGAGTCAGTGAGTCAGTGAGTCAGTGAGTCAGTGAGTCAGTGAGTCAGTGAGTCAGTGAGTCAGTGAGTCAGTGAGTCAGTGAGTCAGTGAGTCAGTGAGTCAGTGAGTCAGTGAGTCATTCAGTCAGTCACTCAGCTGTCAGTCAGTCAGCTGTCAGTCAGTCAGTCAGCCAGCCAGTCAGTGGGTCAACCAGTCAGTCAGTCAATGGGTCAGTCAGTAAATCAAGTCAATCAGTCTGTCAGTGAGTTATTAGTTCATCTTGATTTGTCTAACCTGATCAGTAGGAGACAAATGCTTTTCAGGGTCACTAAATTCACGAACAAGTTCATCTGCCACCTAAAAATGAACAAGGAAAATAATTAAAGCACAGGTTGATGGTGGTAAGAGTAGCTCATACAATATTGATTCATTTACTCACCTCATTATAAGAAGTAGTTCCCTTTTGCTGTACTTTTTCACAAACTTTCATAGAAAAATGCCGAAGTCCTTTCCCTGACTTATCACCAACAGGACCTCTGCCAGCACTTGGTAGTCTTTTACCCCTTTTACGCCTGTCAAAATAACAGTATGATTCTATCAGTTATCATGCCCACATAATACTACTGGCTACGAGTTGCATTAAAATGGCCTCACTCAGAAAAATGCCAGCCTCCTATCCTGAAATTTGCAAACCCCCATTCACTACCCCATACCTAAAAATATGGTCCCTAATTGATAGGTATAAATAGAATAGAACCTACCGTTCTGCACTATCCATGATATCATTTTCTCCAAATTCTCCTCTTCTCTTACGTCCACTACCAGGAGTAACCCTGAAAAGTTAAAAATTCACAACACATCGGTCAAAATACAACCATTCAATCAGAGTTAGACTTGTTCTGGAAGTGGGCATTTACTAGATTAGCCCCTTAATCTCTAGGAATAAGGTAAGTAACTGGGAACCTCCTTTCTATTGGGTAGAAAAACCTGAATTTTTAGGGGAGGGGAAAGCAGGGATATTTTTTAGATCAGGGGGAGTACACCCTTCAAAAGTGAGATCCTGGTCCCCCCCCCCCTTTGCATCTTCAAATGATTTATAATTTACCTTGGCCATGTGTTAGAAGGTGAGGATATGATTGGTGCAGCTATCATTGTTGCAGGTGTTCGTGGACTACTGCCGACAGAAATAACCTGTTGACCCTGTGGCGATCCAATGACCTACAGGTGAAAAATTAAACTCAATAAGTTAATCCAAGAAAATATTACATATGTATAAATTGGCAGCTCAACTGTTTTTTTTTTTGTGTGTGTGTGTACAGCTGACCACGCTGGAGTTAGGCATTGTAAGGGACCTCTTGTCTTCTAGCTTCTCTCTTTTCATCGTTAACTTCATTAACAAATAACTATCCCATGATAGTTTTAACAACATTTCAGAATACCCAGTATAAACAAGGTGGTTCAACAAGCCTACAGTCATGTAATGGCAGTCAGATCTAAACAATCTTTTTATTTGAAAATTTATATCTTTGTTTGAGATAACTCTAGTGGCCATTTGAGCTTTGAAGACATTTTTCTTTTTTCTTATCAAGGGGAAATGCAGAACCAAAAAAAATATATGAACTTTTCCTTTGCTGTTTCCAAGAGCGTGCATGTAAGTCCTTGAGACAACAATTCTAAATATAAAGTTATCTGACAGATTCAACAT
This sequence comes from Anthopleura xanthogrammica, assembly GCA_964019055.1. NCBI lineage: Eukaryota > Metazoa > Cnidaria > Anthozoa > Actiniaria > Actiniidae > Anthopleura > Anthopleura xanthogrammica. Next base: position 2,506,491 of record OZ025210.1, on the reverse strand, counting down.
CTGTGTCATATGGAATGAGGTTTACGAAGCTTTTAACTACATATGGATTTAATTTGACATATTTACCATAGGTGAACCAGGGGTGATGTTACTGGTCTTTGGGAGAATGAGAGGTGACATCTTTGTAGGGGTTCCAACAGGCATTGATGTTGATGAAGGACGTGTGGTCACTACTTGTGCTGAAAACCAAAGGAAATTCGTTAATCCTGGCTGTTATGAAAAACTTAAATTTAATACAAAACTACCATTAAAATTTGTAATTGAACGCAAACGGGTTCTATTTCAGTGTTTTTCTTGCATCTATTTAAAGAAACATAAATACTGGTATACACTTCATGAATGATACCAATACCATATTCTCTATCATCAATACAGCATACTATAGAAATAATTTATGTTATAAATCTATTCTGTCAATTCTATCAATTCTATGGATTCCAAAGAGTTGCTCTTCTCTTCTACTAGGTTCCAAATTGTAATAAGAAGTTGGTTTTTAAGGACGGAGGAAAACCCAAAGAAAAACCCTTGAAGCACATCAACAGGAGAGAACCAGTTTCATTGAGCAATGTAGCTTAATAAAGTAATAGCACACAAGGGAATAACATGTGGTAACATTATTTCCAAGCTGTGGGGTCAATTACACTGCAAAAAGTTAAATTATGACATCTGGGGTTAGCTGAGGTGTGCATGCAGAAATTCACTGACAATAGACCTTGCATGGGCTTAACAAGCAACAAGGTCGTTAAACTATATGTTGAAAGAAAACACAAGTCTTTATCAGCTATTTATTTAGCTGTGTCAAGAACATGCTGAAGTCATTATCCAATCCTCATTTCAATACTGACTTCTAACAAAACAGGAATAAAAACCATACATTAACCACTATTTCCTAAGTTCTTCAATTCACAGAAAATTTTAAGAGTTAATTTCTAAGGAGTAAAAGTATGTTTTTGAAGTCATATGTTTTAGTAATTATCATTAAGCTTCTGTATTTGCATGAACATGTTTTTAGACAAAGAAATACAAATTTGAAAACAGTGGCACGCTTCAGGTCTAATGTGAATAACTTCTGGTCTAAATATTGTACACTAACCTATCAAAAACCTGTGGCTTGAAACTATCTTTGATAGTGTCAAAAGTGACAATGTTCAAATATCATATGAAAGGCACAGTTTTATGGTGACTGGCTTAAAGGAAGAATCCTTTCGAGGTACTTCACACCATTTTCACACCTCAGGAACATGAAAAATTGTGATTAAGTAAGCAAGCTTAGTTGTGACCTACAGCTACTGGTGATCAGTTTAGGGTACCTTGATGGTGTTTACATTTGTTTACTAAAACAAAACCTACTGTTTATCAAAACATCACATACACTAAAACGTGACACAGATGAGATATGAGCATGCAGATAGAAGTTTTTGAGCTTTTAAAAGTTGTTGCTGTAAGCAAAAATATAAACTTGGGGAAAAAGAAATGAAATCTTAAGAAAAGAAGAAAAATTAAAATCAGTTCAGAGATGTGATATCAGCTGGGAGTTTACAGTTTTTTTTTGAAAAAGAAAATCATCAGAATTCTAGATATGAGCTATGAATTTGTTTCTATTTCTGATTCATTTTACAGTGGAAACTGAAAAACTGTGGGCACCCAGAAATAATTCAAAAATCCTTTATTGTTTGTTAAACAGCCTGAAACGACTCTCTAACTACACAAAGTTTATCTGACTACAAATCAGTAGACCTTCTTGCAGTTAGAGATTTGTTTCAGATTGCTCAACGAACAATACCTAATTTCTGAAATATTTCTGGGTACCAACGGTTTTTTGATTCGCACTGTAAAATCACAGACATAAAAGGAATTGAATAGATAAAGTAATGCATTATTCAGTAGCATGAAATCATATGAGAAAGTAAAGGATAAAAACTAAAGTTATAAAAAGTAAGGCTTTAAACAGCTTAACTTTGTGTGCGGTGTGCATTGTGTGGTGTTTTTTTTTCTTTTTGGATTTTTTAAGAAATATCTGGCCGAAGCTGTTGCAAAATTCTAAAACTATTTAAAAACATATATAAGGAAACCACACAAACAGTAAGATATAAATACTCGATCTAGCTCTCATATAAAGAACAATTCTAAGTTTTGCCTATAGGTATTAAGGTAGGTCTGAATTACCACGCAACTACGCCTATTTTCTGAACCTTTATCCAAACTTACCATAGTTTTGGTATCCTAGTTCTGGAAAACAACTAGATTCATGCATTGGAGGATAATAGTTGTAGTTTGGATAAGAAGTTTGTGGTACACTTCTGTTCCAATCAAGTCTTTCACAGCTACCATACATGCAACTTGGATTCCATTTTGGAGTTTCATTTTCTTGGTTAAAGTTGTATGGCTGAGTTTGATAAGGCTGGTATCCTAGCGAGTCGTAATTGCAATAGTTTCCATCCATTTCACTTGGATTTCAATGATAGCCTAACGTTTTATGGATGTCTTTTTTTAAAGATTGAATGTGCAAAACTTCTTTTTGTGACCTTCTGTGTCTTGAAGCAACTTTAGTTGGAGAGCTAATTTAGGTTATTTGCTTCCTTAAATACCTGACAATGACGCAACATTACGGCAGATGAAAACACACCACCCACTGCTACAATAATAACTGACGTGCGCAACAGCACTTAACTGAAGATGAGTTAATACTTGTAACAACACTGGCACACGCTTCTTTAACCACAGGCGTGTGCCGTTGTCAGTTGTTAGTTTACATAGGGTATATTAACAAGGTTATAAGACTGGTTAACTTAGAAGGGGACAACAAGAGAGTTAAATCCATACAACATTTCTTTAAACTATATTCTTATACTATCCCTAAGCAAAGTAGTCTGATAATAAAGCAAATGGCTCTAGACTTTCTTCAAGTTGACCTCTCTGAGACTCCCAGAGTTGTGAGCAAAGCTAGTGAAAAAGAACTGAAGGTTGAAGTTGCGAATCATAGGACCATGGCTGAAACCTTTTTCAAGATGCTTTCCATGTCCAGATACGGTAAATTTTCGAGTTTGCTTGCCTTCCATTGAAGCCTTTCCTAAGAGAATTCGACCCAGGGTGAAATCAACTTCTAAATTCTAATTTGATCTATCGGTGGCCTAATATCTTTATGTGTATTATTAGACCTGTTAGGCTTTCCATCCACCCTTGGAGTGGTAAATCCAATATATACTTGTTTCCATTTTGGCCCACTGTCACACACACACTACCATTACATTCAATATTCTATGCATACAACTCTCAACTCATATGTTGATTTTTACAGAGGGAGGCAAACCAGAGAACATGGAGAAATAACCCCTTGTACTGGCACAGGAGAGAACACATTGAGCAAACTCAACTCATGTGTTGGGCATGCAGGGTTCAAACCATGCACAGATCCCAAGTGTGAACTCAATATTGGTGAGAGGATGACACATAAGGAGCACAGACAACCGATGCCACCCACTTCGCACTACCTTATAAAAAAACTCACTAGCAGCAGACCTAGATATGACCTCACAGAATTTTGCAGCATTCCTAAATTCATATACCCTGCTTATATATATATATATATATATATATATATATTGTACTCTGCCGGACAATGTCCAGCCAGAATTGGAACTTATCTGGTCAAATCTTTGCGTTGCCTGTCATTTTGAACAGTAACATTGAGCCAGAAAGGTAAGATATCTATTATTATTATTATTGTGACAATATACTAAACATCTTTTTCCCATAAATATTTCCTATTATCTTGATGAATAACAAACTACAAAAGAATTTCTAGCTCTCTAAATTGTAAAATCTGACAATGTTCATAAATTGGTTGTAATTACAGAATTTAATATATTTATATATACCAGGTGATCTGGAATCTAGAAGTGCAATAAACTCTTTGTCACAGCAGAAGTGTTTTCTATTATCTCTTGTCCAAATGAAAAATTTTCCACCAACAATGATGAAATATGCTTTTTCTTAAAAGGTATTTGGTAAATCTTTGTACAGGTGAGTTTTATTTTCTTTATTTTTGAGCAAAAGGTGTTGTAAATCGAGCCGAAAACCTGGAACTAGGAAACATTGAGCTACGAACAAAATGTTCACTTATTGGCTAATTCCTTCGGCCTGAGAGAAGCGAGATTACCTGGAAATTTTTAAGGAATATTTAATGAGGAAGAATGGATAATATATTCTGCAGGTTAAAGCTTAAAATACAATTATAAGTAAATAGTTGGATAATGCAGTCTATTAAGAGTCATATACAAATAAGGAGGTCAGTAACAGTGTCATGGGTGAGTTTTATAATATTTAATTGAGCTCATAAAATATTCTAAAAGTTTCAAACTTTTGATATATTTGGCTTTTCATCTGAAGGGTTTGGAAGTTCATTAAACTGGGACCAAAATATATTTTCTTATCCTTGTAGGATTTTTATATATCGTAATTATCGAGTTATGCAAGCTTAATGTAGTTTTAAACACAACATATATATATCATTCACATGACAGAGACCCAGCTAGTTTCTCAACAGAGCCTGAAGCTAAGCCTCTAGTTAAAAAAAAGGAGATCTCTGTGTTGGCCAAGCAGACCTGATAGACAATATATTGATTATCTTCTTGGAGACATTAGCGTCAACACTCTTTCTTTGTCAGAGAGGTTTATCAAAAAAGGCCAATCAAAGACAAACAGCAAACATTAGTATTGATTTATGAATCGTGGAAGACTTGATTCAATTCTGTTCGCTATTTGCTACTGAAATTGCAACTAGGACTTTCATCTTCGACCTTAACAAACATTGTTTAGTATAGGAAAGTCATGCAATAATTCTGGTGTTAATCGAGTTTAGAATAAGAACGAATGAGAATTTAACATCGCTAATTGGTATTGGGTTTCTAGAATCAAGATCCCTCGAGCATACGTTGGTTAATAGTTAAGTTAAGTTAACTTAACAAAAAAGAAATCGTAAACAGAGAATAAACAATCTCCCGATAGCTTACCCTTGGATAAAGTGATCGAAGAATTTTTAGTCTGTTCTAGCTGTCCATTATTGTCAATCATCCCAGCCTGCAAGACAATCAGGAGTAAGCTACTACTAAAACCAGAAAGGCAAACAAAGGCATAGAGTTTCACGAAACGAACTTGGAATTTCAAAGCATTGCGCAGGCATAAATCTCCCATCTATCGTAAAATCAAACCTTATATTTAACATTACTGAGGATTTTATCATTCGGAAACTCAGATATTTTTCTACTCAAGGCTTTTAGTGTTAAGAAGCAGCCATGAATTATAAATCAACGATGAAACTTCGTGGATGGTAGAGTCCACTTTCGTTTTACGTCTTCTTCAAAGATACTGCGTTATTTAATAAGAGCGATCTCTGTGTACTCACCCCTCTTACTAACGAATCGAGCCCAGAATTATAATACTTGATGTAGCTTTCCTGCACTGCAGGTCCGTCTCGACCAACTACCCGTTTGGCCGGCGATGAAGGGGTACCCTTTACAGGGCTCGGCTGACCTACGAGAAATTTGAATATTCAGCACTTCTTGTTATTGAAGAATTGCTAGATTAAGGATTACAGAAAGAAACCATCAGCTCTGAGGTCCTTGGTGAGTTATCTTGGGGTTATTAAAGAGACAGATCTAGAAGGAGGAAGGTAGAGGTTGCTAATCTGGTGAAGAAGATGTGCAAGACAGAGAGGCAAAGTAACAATGCGGTAAGAAGAAGATAGCGAAAACCCTATGGACTCACTCGCGACACCACAACCATCTACAAGACACGTGTAAACCAAAGAAACTACCTCTTTCTTACCTTCGATCCACACACTAGTAAGTGTAGTTCCAGGATTAGACATTGAGGAAGATCGCCACGAAACAGAGAAGGAAAAAACACTTTAAACTCTGAGCGATCTCATAGGTACGAACCAACAGTAATCCACAAAGGATGAACTACTCAAGTCACTCCAAAGGGCCCAGATTTCTAGAATTTGTACCCGATCTCCTTCAAAGTGCCTTTGACTCGTAGATGGATCCTTGAAGTATTGCAGTTATAATTTGGGTGCCATTTTGGGGCCGCAAAGTATGAGTTTTAGGAGGTTTTAGGTGGGTTATATGGTTGATTTTCCACTCAAGCGGACATGTTTTTGCAGCGAGCTAGAGGCCCTGACAAACGATCTTTCGCGGTGGGGTTTAATTTTGCACTCTGATTGGTCAATCATTAACCACGTGGCCATAAATCTACTACTGCGCGTGCGCTACATTCTTCACATAACTTTGCTGCCTCGTTCGCGGGAAAACTATCACGCGTTTTGATTGGTTCAAAATATTTGGAGGGAATTTTTCGCTGACCCTGGATCTTTATCAATGGGGAAATGTGGCCAAAAAAGGTTTCACGCGAAACGATACTTTTCCTACGAAATATTTTATATTTTATTTCACAAGAACAAAAGAAAATCTCTTATTAGCATAATAGCCAATTGTGATTTTCTGCTTGAGATATTTTACGAACGATAAGCCTTGGAAAAAGACTAGAACAATAAGGTCTCCCAAGTGTGAAATGTAAGCTCTTATTTGCATCCTTGTTTTTTCCTGTATTAAAATTCATTAATAAAAAAGTGAAAAAGAAACGCATCACGTGGATCATGTGGGAACACATTGACTTGGTTTTCCAATAAGCATATATTTTTGACCAAGAATTTCAAGGAATCCTATAAATTTAAGATTTAATTTTGTACCAAAGGAACTGCATGCTTTCTAGTTAGTTTTATAGTAATATTTCTAAAAAACATTGAGGGCAGTTATAGAAGACTTTTAATAATTTTGAATAGCTTTTATCGACTATTCTTTACATTTTAAAAAGGTCGAAGAGCTGAACACGTTATATTTTGCTAAATAAGGACAGTCGGTCCTTGAGGACTCATTCAACTTTAACCACCCTTTTGAGATAAGTTAAGACTTTTGTTTTTCTTTGACTTATTAAACAATAGTTTATCTATAAAAGGAACTGAAATGCAGAGGATATTGCGAGTTGATGCAATACTTAACGCCTAGCAACAAACTTTCAGACTCGAATTCCACCAGACTTCGTCTTAACCAGAGTTTAGTCGGGCTGCACGCAGCCGGCTAGTGTTGTGTCAATGACAGACTCTTTAGCAAGTATTGGAACACACTCAAGAAAAACGAAAAATTTCATTATAGTTAAGAGTTAACTATACCATCTGATTGGTCAATAACTTTGGCACATGACGTTAAAACCATGGTATATTTTCTAAAGAAGAAGATATATCCAGATATTATGAAATGGAAGCGTATCAACGATACCGTGACTCTTAAATGGCTTTCGCTCTAACCAATCAAAAGCCACGAAAACACTCGTATCATTTAATCACCAAACTCGTTAATAAGGCACAACGTGCGATCATATGTTTCTACATCCACACGAAAATCTGCCTCGAATTTCTAAGAAACCGAATCAAACGAAAGAAGTGATGTTCAAATCATTTTAAGATGGGTTTATAGTGTTATTGAGGGAGTGTTGAAGTCGGTTGCAACGACATGCAAACTTGCCAACTTTAAAAGCGCATTGAACAAAGGAGCCAGCTGGCTTACATATTGAAAACAGGTTACACGGTTGATTAGTTATGCATAAAGAACACAAGACCTACTGCTGAATATGTGAGAATATAGTGATAATAAATAGAAAACAACCTGTTGTTGCTGTTGTATGTACTTGAAATGACAATAAAAACCAAACATGTGGATGATGTTTTTGTAACAACCTCGACTGAAAAAAATCTATTCAGTTATTTCGGGAAGAAAACTACTCATCTCCGTTTTGTTAGTTGACCAAAGAGCTTTTTGAGGGAAATGTTGTTTTAAGGAGGAAATATACCGTAGATCATTGCTCGACTACCAAACTGAATGGATCATGTCACCTGGACAATATGACCTGTAGCACAGTGAAAAATTAAAAACCATTTTGTCAAAGCATTAGGATATTGACAATAGGGGAGGCTGTGAAAGGAGATTTAGTGAAGAGATTGAAATTATAATACTCTGCTTGCTCTTCAGTATTCTGCCTCTTCTCGTTGATTTCAGCTGTAAAAAAGTTCTGAATCAGACAATTGACTTTAATCATTTTTTTACCCAACACACCCCAACCCCTGCTATTTTATGATTCGCCGCGAGCGTCCTAAAGCCGCTTATATTTATCCCTTAATTGACCTTGTCAAATAAAGAGACACATTTTGATAATAAAAATCTTTATTGGATTGATTAAAAGGCTTCACGCGAGGTCAATGGGATCCTAAAAATGGCATATAAAGACATCATCTACAGTATATTTAGAACACAGGCAACCCAAGCTTACGTTACGAGAGCCCAGCTCTGAGGGATACGGGGACAAAGAGGAATAGTGTAAATAGGAGAAGAGTTTTGCTTCTGATTTGTTTGTCGAGAGAAAACATTAAAGCTAGGTGGGAAAGACTGTGCGATTTTTTTGAGGGATTGATAAATATGTGACTTATTGAATTCGTCTTTTGTGGAGATCAAAGAAAGACTGGTGAAGAACTTGACCCCGAATTGAATTGTGGGGCTGAAATGATCTCGTTCCTAAATTCCACCCCATAATGCTATGGGGTACAGGCTCACTACAACCCTTCCTTCGAATCATGAATAGACGAATAATATATATATATTGTATTATAATATATATACACATATATTATATGTGTGATACTAGAAATATTTTGAGCGAAAAAACGTAATGATTTTCCGCAACAAAACGTCATTGTTGGGCGGTGCAGTTCGTTTTCATACAAGAAAAATCCTTATTTGAACAGGAGTAGAAAAATTAAAATTAAATGCTTAACTGAGAAAATTCTTCACGTTGTTCGATCCAGAGTGAAACTGTTTCCAGTGGGAGTAGCAACTTCTCAGCTGATAGCGATGATTCAATTAAAAAGGTTCAAAATCATGAGGATACTTGACTGGTAGACTTTCTCGCAGGAAGCGGACACAATGGCTCCAGCCAAGCTTTTCACACAGCTGTACGGGAAAAAAGGTCAAAAAATGGCCAATTAAAAATCGCAATTTTTTTGGAGTATTTCTTATGGGACTACTGTTGCGCAGAGTAAATGCGCAGTAGATGTTTCAATGTAAAGTAGTTTTGCAAGCGTTAAAAAAAATTATAGTGGAAGAATGAAAATGAAATTCAAAATAATAGCTGAAGGCGGTGTATTCAGCAACTGAAACCCAGATAGAAAAAGAACAAGGTTTTGAAACTGCAGCACTGCTGCAGTGGAGCAAATAAGCTCAGTAACTCGTTCCCAAGGAGACAGGGGATTCTATCGTATAAATACCTCAATGATCTTCTCATCGCTTGCTCTGACAGGTGTCCCCTCCCAGTTGTTTTTCAGCAGCAGCTTGAGTGCCGAACCATACAATCTCTGTGCTTCAGAGCTCTTCGCTAGAAACTCCGATATCTGGAGAAAAAGGTTCAGTTATAGAAGCTAAAACAATCAATAAAAAACTAAATCTGACGAGAAAAATAGTTGCGAGAGGTATGTGCCAACCTTTGCACTGCAGTTTGTTTGTGACATGTATGTATCTTGGGGAGGGGAGGGAGGGATGATTAGTTGCGGTTTGTGGGTAGTGACCCCCTCCCCCATGGGAAATCATGGATACACCCGTTGCTATAGAGATATCGCTCTTGTTCTTTATTTCTGGGCCTCCAAATTTAATACTTCAAAATCCTTTCATTAACTTGTTCTAATTTGCGCAGTGAGCTTAGACGAGTCCAATACTGTTTGACTTCTAGAATAACAAAAAACAAACAAACCTAAGATTCGATTCTTAGAATTTTGTCAAGCATCGAGAATTGAGTTAGGAACCACAGTCTTGTCTAGACGCGTGAATAATGTTTTTCTATTTATCTAACGAATGTCCATTGAGATATCCGCACGAAAATATCGGCTCAAAACTAAATATTCCGAGTTAATTAAGATTCAAAACAATTCTTTCATTCAAATCTAAACTTTATAATTTTACAGGGAATTTTCGAGCAAAAATTTAGAGGAAAAGACTCTTCACTCTAATTAATAGTTTTACAATAGTTGATGGTTTTGTACGCGTTTGTTAAGTGTTTTGAAGAATCATCTTCTGTTCATAGTTCAATAAATCACACGACGCCTCGAAGCGAATCTATAATTCATTGGTTATCTTAATGTCAATAAAATTCTCACTTACTCAAATATTGAAGACATCTTCTCACAGTAATGTCAATCCAGAAAACATTTCCAAAATAATTGTTTCAATTTGAAGGATCTTGAAGTTAATATCCGAAAGAAAACTTTGTTTGTATCTCCTTTTCCAATTTACGTCTCATGAACTAAAAATATCCCCCAAAAAATGATAGACAATAAACAAAATATGACAATATAAATCAATAATTCTTGAAACGAAAGAAGTACTTTTTCTTTGGTTGAGTGTTGACTGAAATATTTTTATTTACAAACCTACTGACGTGAAACGCTTACATCCCCAATCAGCTGTAAAATTTCGATAATTTCCCGCGTAAACTTCCCGCCAAAATTACGGCGCTAAAGTTAAAGAACTTTTGTTGATGTTGATTGACGTCGAGGTTGTGTCCTCATAATTACTCTTACAAAATATTCTTCTGGAATTTTATTTTCGTTCTGAAAAGTTTTCCAAACGTATTTGCTGATGAAGCTTGGAAGTATTTCTGATATCTCTGAGGTATCTGTATTAAAAAATCTCTCTAGAATGTGTCGTTGGATTTTAATCATACTTTTTAAAACGTTCTTTAACTTCAGTAATCTTAATACTTTGTTCTACTAGTTCTATAATTTATGATAATTCTAAATAAAGTTGCGCGCCATAAGCATTGAACCTGATGCGGAACTTGCTGATGCAGGCACCAGGACTGGTTTGAACATAGTTTAATAAGGCTGTAAAACTCACACAAAACATAGAATAAGATCCTTAAAATTCAATGTTAAAAAGAACTATGCTTTCATTGATTTCCTCTTCTCTTCAGAAAGAGGTGTAAAAAAATAGAAGCGAGTTATATATTTGCAGTAAATTAGAAAATCATTTTCAATACATTACAAAATCGTTAGAGCGTTGCCAATATTGTCATGGATGCACGTATGGTGTTACAGAGTTAGAAAAAGACCAACTGATTGACAACTTTTCTTGTGGTCAGTCGATCCCTATATCAAAGTCTTTATGGGAGCACATATAAGGGGCAATGCGTTCTTAACAAAGGATTCGACATTTTAAATTCGCACTCCTTTGTCGTATTATATCTTTTCCAAGGACTCCTTCATACAATTATTTTAGAATTTTTTTCTCAAAACTAAATTTCCATATAAAGGTTAGAAATTACTTTAATTAAAGATAGTAATAAGTAGTTCCTTAAGCTACGAAGCAACTGGTCTCCAAAGAAGCCTGAAAGGTATACTTTGTTACTTTGTTTCGCTCGGTGCTTCGTTTTAAAGGTATTTAAAGCAAAGAATAGAGGATTGAACAAAGAAGCTTTCGCTACCAGACAAGCACAGAGAAGTGGCAATATCACTTCTCTCACTGTTAACAAACAAAAAACTAACATACATGATGTGTTAATATTATTGTGCACGACATCAAGATACCCTGAAGTCAAGAAACCCGACCGCGCGCTAACTACAGGACGTTCTCATGCAGTGAGTCTGCAGTGAGAGCATTACTCATAATTATCCCTCGTATTTAATCTTAATCCTCAGCTTAAAAGTTAATCAAATTTATTCTCAAATTCTATTTTGCTTGATATTATTAAAATATTTCATGCATAAAAAACGTGTTTTGGGCTTGCATTGAGGTTACCGTGGAGGAGAACGAGGACAGGAAAACTAGGATCATGGAATGTGGAGTGAGGACTGTGGAATGTATAATCGGTACTGACCTTTGAATCTGATGCATCGATCCATTTGAGAATCTCTGAATGCGTCTCTTGTAATGCTTTCACTGTAAATACAAATAGACAATTAGGAAAGAAAAGAAGACTGGTAATGCTAGTGCGATATTAAGTGATTCCGATGAAGATCCCCAGACCCACGATCATACTTGAGGCGGAGAGTTGCTTGTTGGTTCTCTCCTATCTTCGAGGATTTTTACGGCTTCACCGGTTTTCCTGCCTCCGCAAAAAACTTCTAATTTCCTACTGTATTTGATCACGGAACGAGCGGGCCACTACTGATTTGTCACAATTAAAGCAAAGTTTCAGATCCCGCAAGAGTTGGAGTTTAGTGAACAAATGTGAAACAAGCCACAAATATTGCTCTCTTTGTTCGTAAAGAAAATGAAGAAAAAGGAATGAAAATCGGGGGAAAGAAACCTCTAAGACTAAAAAATAACTCTGGATTTAGTTTATCGGAGTTTATCGGGGTTATAAACATGTGAAATATTTTTATACCTAAATTCTGTTGGTTGGTTTGAAGTGCTTTTGCGTCTTCTTCACTTGTTTCTCCAGAAGTCTCTTCATCTTAAAAAAATATTAAATAAAACTTTTAAGTTAGTGCGCGATATCTTCACTAAACCGCACACTATTCAGGATAGCAAATGCCAATTGTGGTCTCAAAATCTCCATGAAAATCTCCATGAAGGAGTACGAGGTCTACAATAAGGTTTACGCTCCTAAAGCCATTCTACACATAAATACTCTCTCTAGTGTGTTAAAGTACGGCTTTCATGTGCTTGGAGATAGTGTAGCCTGCTTTTATTATGTCGATTTATGCTCACACAACACACAACGCAATCGAAAAAGTGTTCCAACAGGACCACCCCTTCCCCCCAAGAAAAAAACGAGTGGCTAATAACTTTGGGTTTTACTTGGGTAGAAATAATTTAAGAGAAAAAAGACGATCACATAAACGTCGCTGTTATCTGCATCCAATACTTAGATCACCCCAAGGGTTGTTTCAGGGTTTGATCAAATTTGAATTTTCATTTGACATTGAATGAAAATACTCAAGGACGCGGGAATTTTCAAGAAATAACAACCGAAATTTCAGCAAAATTCAAAACAAAAACAAAAAATGATAATTTCAAAACCCCTAATATTGATAAATGTTTATAATGGTTTGTTGGGGGGAGATGATTACATGGAATTATTGGTTTCAGCGTTATGAAGTCACGCGGGAAATTTTTGCGGAAAATCCTCGCTTCTAGAAAATGTTAAAAACAACCTCCAATCACAAAGGTCGGTGGCATTGGTCGAGCTAGCAGCCAATAGGAAGCCAGTGTTGGTACCCTGGCCAAGCCTTGTTATTCTAACTAGTTTATTCAGTGTTGTACTAGTGATTGGTCATTCTGTTCTTACCTTGTGCTGGTGCAAGGAGTTGGTCTGCCAGGGCACATCCCTGAGGGAAGACACGACAGAACATCATGTTTAACGGTAAGAATAATACTTAAAAATTATGTATCAAGAAGATTTTACCGCGTTATTGTGATCATTTAGCGTTGTTTTTGACTTTATGAATGAAAAATAAGCTTGATATGGTTCTTGGCGAGATTTTTGCTCGAAAAGTGGACTTTTATATTGTGTGGAGGAAAATACGATTTCAGTTCGAGATAGTTGCGCACTAAAATAAATTCGTAAATCAGGAACAAAAAAACAAACAAGAAACGATATTTAGGAAGCAAAATTAACGCATCACAAGGTATTTCAAACAAACTTAACCTCAGATGATACAACAGATTGGATAAGTAGATTTCTTGTACTCGTTTTAAGACTGCGCAGAAGGTATCATCTTGAAAAACTTACCTTACGTGCTAAAGCATCGATTAACGCGTTTTTCTGCAAGTCTTTTTCGCTGAGGAAAAGAATAAAAACAATTAAAGCAAAGAAAATGAAATTTTTAAACTCAATCCTCAAATACTTCGTCATTTCTATTTACTAATCTGTCTTGTCTTGTGTCTCTAAAACATTTAATTTGAAGTCAAACAAAAGCGACAAAAAAGTTCAATTTCTTCACAGTAGACGCGATTATTTCATCTACTTGGCTAGATTACTTCTGCCGTATCTGAAGAGTCTCTTATTTTTTCAAGTTTTGAAATTATTTTTGCATCATGATTCACTGCGATTTCCTTGATGTCTTCATTCGATAATGAACGTTGAAAACATCGCGCAAAAAAATAAGAGAGAACGCGCGCACCAACACAATTCTTTCATGATCGAGTGCATTCACATAAATCAGCTAAAACTTTCTTTTTTTTTCAGTTATTATTTCAAGAATTGCCTGCTTATTTAAATTTTTGGGTAATTTATTTTTCAATATATTGACAATTTGATAAAAAATAGCTTTTGCCCTTACAGCCTAGGAGTTTTAGATTCCGAAATTGAAAAAATATTTGGTGCAAAAAACCAGAATCCTTATTAATCCACGAAGTAAGAATCCAAGTTCCTTCGATCCAGAGTTTGGATTTTATAAGGACTCGACTCGCGACTCTCTTTACTTCCAGTGGACCACAGGTAGCCCAAAATATTTCACAGACAAACTTTGTTGATCGAAGAGAAATACAATCAATTATCTTAAAAAATTCCAATGCATTAGTTAACTATTCTTGACTGAAGATTGTGATGAAAGTTGGCCGTCAAGATATCATTCGTAACAGGTTTAATTGGTTATACAATTCCTGTTAATCAGGTCGACTGTTGACTTGTCGTTTAATACCTTCGAATTGTGGCTGCATCGATTCTGGTATCGGTTTTCATCCCATAATAACTGGACAGTTCCACTCGATCGATCTGGAATCAATTAAGAACGCAAATTCCCTCAATTAAGGAAGATGTTATTCGTTTTATGAAGCTAAGTACATGGGTGAGAGGTCTAGATAATGCTATTCTTGAAACATATGGCATAAAGTTGAATACAAATTTACCGGCCTTCTCAAGAATAGACAAGAATTACGAAAAGTTATCAACAAGGAAATTGTGCATGATTTTAAGATTCTGGTGAACGTTTGATCTCAAACTTGCCCAACAAAGATGCTAGTCAATATTTTTACAAGGGATTTTCCACTGCGCAGTCAGTGTCAAGTAAATCTTATCTCGCAAAACGAGAATGCAATACAAGTTTCGGTTGCGCGATTAACTTTCACAAGGCTGATCTTGGATACGCTTGTGGGGTTACCACAAAAAAAATATAGAAAGGAATAAAATGTACAAATATGAAATAGTAAATTTCCCTAAAAAATATGAAAAATATTAGTTTTGTTCAAAACGATCCTTACCATGTTAATCACTTTATCGGCTACACTCACAATTTCCTTTAGATTCTTGGAGCGTTCCTGCATGGACAACAAAGAAGTAAGAATCACATTCTCAATATAAATATCAGAGTTTACGATACTTGAAACTGAGTTTTCTAACTAAATTTTCTAACACAGAATATAAAATAACAAAGAAATGATTCCTGAGATACAAGAAAAGAAGAAAAAAGAATAACATGTAGCAAATTTCAAATAAGAAATCAGTCTTTGCATCGTAATTCAAATGAAATCTTGCCCATTACAACCAAATTTCATCACAGATGTAAAAAATTCACCAAGAGGTCTTGAGCCGAATTATCCTTCTTGACGCTCTTAAACTTTAAGAAGGTCATACGTCTAACTTCACGCCTAGTTTCCAATGTTTTCAATACGTACGGCTTATGTAAAGTCCAACGATTGACCTTAATGTTAGAGCTGTCATTTTATTTTCCCGATTTTTTTAATACGTCAAGTTTAAATCTCGAAATTATACCTTGAAAATCCGGAAAATCGATTTTCTGAGTTCATTCCCTAATCATTAACCGCACTAATGTATGATGTTGCCCCAACACTTTTAGTCTATCCTCGTGCCGGTAAAATTAAATTCAAGTCAGTATAATTTATGCCTCGCGCGGGGATGGTCTTTATGTACTTGAAAGGTCGAAAAAGTTCAGCCGTAAGACAAATAAAGTAACTTCAATAGCGGGCTATATTCACGATAGACGCCATGATAGTTTTCGCATTATAATGCAGATTAGTTACGTAGTTGCTAAGGGGGCAAACAACTCCAAATCTAGAGATTTTCCAGTAATTATTTTTTAACCTTTTTCGGATAAATGAAATACTCGAATTCGGACTACTTTGGACACATGTCATCTGGAAAAGCAATAAACCTAGGAGGCCGAGGATACGTTATTTTCGAAATGAGAAGAAAATATATTTTCGCAAGCAGAAGAAAGATGTATCAAGTGGCAAAACTGTTCTTACCAATTCAGGAATGTCTTTGACGTTGGACGAATGGACAACACTAAAGTCTAGTAAATCTTGTCGGGTTCTCATTATTTTACGATAATAAGGATCTTTTTTAAACGCGTGAATCCATTTTAATTTTTCAAACAATACGTTTCTCAGTTCATTTCTAGACAAGGGGGATTACGACTGAATGGAAGCAACCCAGGTTGCTATTGATCATCGTAAATTTCTCTTGAACAATTTATTCGCTGTCCAAGAGTTAGAAACACAAGACACAGCAGAAGACATGGAATAAGAATCTACACCAAGGAATAATAGTTCAGTCTCACAGACAAACTGTAGTGGACTTATTAAGCCGGGATAATAACCGGCTTAAGTGCAAAGAATGGTGCCTGTCAACACAACTGATATGCCCTGTTGGAGCTAGCTAGAAATTATATCCAACATATACATTGATTACTAAGAGACCAAACATTTGCATTGTAACAATCTCATTACTTTATTTTACTTTTTAATAATAGCTATAGAAACGAAATTTTCTTTTATGTTATGCTTTCTGTGTTGCCATTGTGCTGAAGGATTTGAAATGATGCGGAAAATGGAGGCTTCTGATGAACATTGGTATTCTGAGACTGAG
This sequence comes from Anthopleura xanthogrammica, assembly GCA_964019055.1. Taxonomy (NCBI): domain Eukaryota; kingdom Metazoa; phylum Cnidaria; class Anthozoa; order Actiniaria; family Actiniidae; genus Anthopleura; species Anthopleura xanthogrammica. The sequence goes on along the minus strand of OZ025210.1, from coordinate 2,489,562 downwards.
TTAGGAATTGTGACTCGTCTTTGGACACCGACTCCGGTGACTCTTCCATACTGGTTACCTTCTGCAACTCCATATCTATTGCTCTAATTGCCGACTTCAGTGTTGTCCATTCAATGGACAGTTCGTCCAATGTCAAAGACACTCCTTCACGAAAATAACGTATCCTCGGCCTCCTAGGTTTATTGCTTTTCCAGATGACATGTTTGCTAATTTTTGTCTTTACTCTGAACTTGTCTCACAGGAATTTGGTAACATTCTTTAGGGGACACTTTGGAATTTCAAACCACCCCTCCCCCTACATTCTCAAGGGGGTATTCAGGAATTTAGACCACCCCTCGCCCTACATTCTCAAGGGGGTATTCAGGAATTTAGACCACCCCTCCCCTCCCTAGAGGCGCTGGATGGGGGGGGGGGGGGGGGGGATAACTACTATTATCCTACTCGAAAAATTCTTACAAAACGCTTTGAACTCATTAAGAAATGTTAAGAATTAAATCTCTCTTTTAGCATATTTTTTGGTTTAAAATTTAAGGGTCATAAAAAATTGACAAAAATGAATATCCGCTGGCCAAAATCATTCAGAATCGCGGGCTTATGAGCCGCAAAAACTTAATAAAGTAATCTTTTCGTACCGTGGTTTCCTAGTAAACATTGTTTTACATTTCTGCATATTACTTTGATATCGCGTAAACAGAAAAGTTTGACCTATTTACCTTAGGAGAATCCAAAGCGCGTAAACGTTCTGAAAACAGTGGTCGCCAGTCTCCATGCTTCTCGGACAATTCATCCCACAGGGTTCCCAACCTTAAAAAAAAGAAAACAAACATCGTATACAAAAGAACAAGTTATAGTTAACACTAAGGTTTCCCCGCTGTGATTTACTAACTGAAAATACTGTTAAGGGATGTGAATTTTACTAATCTTAAACCATACATACAAGTGCAACCTTCTCGAAGAGTTGAAAGCTACTACAATTTTCACGCTGCCAAAGGGCGTTGCGTTACGCGTTACGTTATTCCTCTTTTTGACCTTAATTGTGACGGTCACTACAAAAGTCCAAAAGAAAGAAACTACTTATTCCGTTCCACACAATCCCAGCGGTCCTTCGCAGTCGTAAAAAAAACTGTGAAAGCGAGATTTTTCCTGGCATACACACATACACTGGAACTGTAATATGAGCCTCCTCGGGTTTCGGCCTCTGGGCCTCTTAGAAAACGGAATGCGACCTTTGACCACGAGTCTTTATCAAGCGGTCGCTATGTTCGTTTTGGGTTAATTCCCCCACAGGGTTCGGCCCAGAGGCTGCGGAAAGTCATAAATTGTTGTTGACTAACTGGTTCCTTATGAAGCACTTACTTGGAGAGATAAGAAATCTTCAAGTCACGCATTTCTTCTTCTAGCTGCTGGGCAGGCTGGAAAGAAGAGGCACAAGCTTCAGTACAAATGCTTTCGATTGCCTCTCACTTGCCATGAGCTGATCATGAGTTGATCGCCTTCCCCGAAAGGAATTATGGGTCACTATTTTTGGTTAGCATTTTTCGAGCATTTTCCGAGTATAAAATGTAAATTTTTCTTGTTGATTGAATCAAAATTCCGCCATGAATTTGACCAGCGTTTTACGATTAATTTAAAGAAGGAAGAACTCGTATTTCATAAATTCTCTTGGCAGAACAATGGGAAATGCTAATCAAAATAGGATGTCGAATCCTCAATTCTGATTGGTCGACCTTGAGTTTGTTCTGAAGGTCAACTCAGCCGGGTGAACGTCAGGTGAAATTAATCCAAACTAAAAGCATTCTTCATTTTTATTCTTATGATGAGAGTAGGAAAGCGAGTCTAAGTTTTTACCTCTTTTTCCTGTTTGTTGTTGGACTTGTTGTTCGATTTGCTGGCTGAGATGGGAACAATGTATTCTATTGGATAACTATCCTGCGAACAGAAAAAAGTATTTATGATGATCAAAGATGAATTGATGATGATGAAGGTAATAACGGTGATGGTGGTGGTGATTATGATGATGATACTAAATGATGACGATGATACTAAATGATGATGGTGATGCTAAATGATGATGTTGAGGAGGAGGAGGAGGAGGAGGAGGAGGAGGAGGAGGAGGAGGAGGATAATGATGGTGATGGCGATGATGGTGATGATGTTGGTGATAACCAAATCCTCTTACCACTTTCTTGCCGGGTTCAGTCTTAAAGTACGTGATGGTCCCTCTTAGTATATGGCCTGGCTTGACACCTTTGGGCAGCCTGAAAGATAAGCAGCCATTGAACAAACATTTCCTTTATCAGCAGAACATATGAGGTTACCCATGAAGATCGGATAATTCCAGGACTGACACAGATGAGGGGAGGAAGAGAGGAGCCAGTAAGGGTTAAAAACATTATAAGCGTATTTTTAATCTACCTAAAACGCATACCAATCGCTACAGCAATTCCTTTATAATTTTTGATTTAGTCTATAGTTTTTTTTAGAATTAGATTTTAGTACCTTTTATCTTCATAATCTATAATTTATCTTCATTTATCGTAGTTTTATATGTATATAAGTCATTCTTATTTAGATTCTATATTTATTTGTAAATAATTACGCTATTCAGCTAGCTCACGCTGCTGCAATGTAATTAATTTTTCAATAAACTTCAACTTCAAACGACCCTACTAAACCAATCTGCCACATGTTGGCTCGATTTAATAAGGAAAAGGCCAGAAAAAATGCCGCGTATTAAATAATGCACTGAATATCGAGTTTAACTAAAACTGCAGTAACACTTGAAGAAACGGCTTCAGTTCTAGGATATACAAGTTGAATCACCCTGACAACAAGAATAATGACCACAACAATCACAACAATAACGACATCACCAACAACATCAATAACAGCATCAATAACAATAACAACAACCACGACAAAAATACTGTAACAAAATCGGTTAACAACTGTAACAATAACATCAACCACGACTGAACTGAACAACAACTAAGCTATCATCTAAAATTCTAAAATATTATCAATATTAAACAATTATTAGATGAGGTTGAGCATGATATCGTAAATTATCAAGACCAAGGCCGTGTTATCTACTGATTTTATAGTTTCGGTATATGTTTTATTAGTGATAGTACGGGCCCGCAGTAATTGGCCTACCACGGCTGTTGCGGTTACCCTGCCGCCTTACGTTGTTCTAGTTGTGTTTTGTTGTTGTATATAATTAGTTATTTGGCGAAGCTAATAAAATAAAATAAAAATAAAATAAAAATAAAATCTGCCGAAGCCGTAGGCTGAGGCGGATAAAACGACCGAGGTCTTGATATTTACGATATCATGCGAAAATCGAATTCAATAATTGTTTTATTATACATTTTGTAAACTAAGAATAAATATTTAATTCTGCTTTCGAAAAAATAGCAAACGTATTCCATTTTCATAATTGTGACCTTTGAACTCGACATGATAAATGTATTATCTGTACGTAAAACCTACAGATAATACATTTATCATGTCGAGTTTACACGATATCAGGGATTGGCTGAGGGCTCTTGGCCAATCAGAAGCGAGATAGTGAGTAAAATGTATAATAAAATTACTTAACCAACCTATAAATCCTATCTTACTGACCAGTATTCGGGCCTTTCGTAAAATCTTCTTTTCCAATAAACACGACATATTTACCCTACGTTAGACAATCAGTCACTCGTTTCGCAATAATATATCTTTCTCTTAATAGATATTGCATGGTCACCTCATTTCTTCTGTTCTCATCATTTTAATCATCATCTATTTCTAGGAGTAATGTTATGGATACAATTAATCTCGCTATTATAGTCTTTTCATTAAAGACACAGTAGGCTTTATTTTCATTCACAGTCTTTCATACGACAGCCTCTTCTATCAGTAACAGCTGTGCCGAGGCTTGATGATGAGTTTTTCTTTGAATCAAAAAGTAAACACGAACTAAGAACAGCGCGATATTAATACAGTCTAACAAGTGACTCGACTTTAATCTC